>JAOTQJ010122607.1:0-10536 GCA_025642045.1 Solanum sejunctum
ATACGTTTTCATCCATTTTTATTTTTTAATCTACTTATAAAGTATAAATACTCTAGACGAGTATATTAATTTTATTGATTTCATGTATATGAATATTTTGGGTGGGACTAAAAATGTCATTATCTCTTCTTCCTAGGTCAAATTGTGAATTTTAAAACTTTTTTCACAGTAAATTTAGTATTGAAAGTTCTATAATATCAGTCGTTCTAACTATTTTTCATTTTAAATGAATTGTTATTATTTTTCTCCATTTTAAATGTATCATTGCTTTTATTTTTGTATGATTAATAATTAAATAATTGAATCAAATCAAACCAATCAATAATAATTAAAACGATAAATATATATTATAATTGATTTATTTTAATTTTGAGCATTAAAAAATTGAAAAAATTAATTTAATTTTGATTTTTATCAATAAGTGACTCATAAACACCCTCAAATATAGCAGACACATCAACTATCAAATACCTATTTCAACAGCTTAAACAAACACATCAAATATTAATTATCTACTTATCCTCACTTATATACATATAAAAAAATAATAAATATAAATAGATACATATTCATCAAGTAGTTGATAAATAGCAAAAGTCTTTTGAAATATTTGTCTTGCCGACAATGGCCCTTTCAATTCTACATTTGAAAATGAAATATAGTATAATTATAGCAATAATAATTATTTAAAAAA
Organism: Solanum sejunctum; assembly: GCA_025642045.1. NCBI lineage: Eukaryota > Viridiplantae > Streptophyta > Magnoliopsida > Solanales > Solanaceae > Solanum > Solanum sejunctum. The sequence goes on from JAOTQJ010122607.1 coordinate 695, forward strand.
TAATTTTAATATCTGAATAAATATATTTTATTCTAGTCTAGATTCATTCTCTTAATAGTATCATTTGAATGATTCTATTATTCAAGTTGGCCAGCCTCTTTATTAGCCTTTTCTTAACTGACACTTATTCAAGGATTAAATAAATTCTTTTTCTCCTTCTAACATATTTTATATTTTCATTTTTTATTTAATGAAGAATTTTCCTGACGTATTTATTTATCTTTTTCACTGTTGTTAGAGAGTGATGATGAAGAGGATTGACCCTTCATCAATATCTTCTAATGCTCTACTATCATCATGGTGGCAGAGTTGTTCCTGCCCACGATAACTTTGCCATTGATGATGATGACTCCATGTATGATATATAATTTTGTAATGATTTTTGATCATTGGAATTAGCATTCACGCTTCTCTTCTGATAAAGTAATCATTATTATAATTCAAACAAGCAATAAATATGAAGTATGCATTTTAAAGATGTGAAAATAGGTTTAGTTACAATCACAAGTTGAGTTCCTTAAAAATCAAAAAGAAAAAAAGCTAAAACAGTGTGAAAAACAACCCTAGAACCTTTAAGTCATTGTACCATAAATCTATTAAGAATCTAAAATAAGGGGGTGCAACCCAAAGAAAAAAACATCTAAAAATATCCAAATCCAAAAAGAATGGACTAGGATCCCAAATTAGTGAACAGTAACATAAAAGAGTTCGCTTACCTTTGAATCCGACGTATTAACAATTACCAAGGCGAGGTTTTCAATAGCCTCTTGAAGATGCCCTATACTCAATAAAGAAAAAACAAGAGTAGTATCAGTGCATATAACAATAGTATACTGATAGGATCATGCGATTATTATGGTAAGCAAATTATATACAAGTAACCACAACCTAGTAACCACAAATATACAGGAAGAATAACAATTAACTAGTTCATGCTCACTAGATCAATTTCACAATATTAATCTCAAATGCAATATTCTATGATAGTCCTCTAATGGAACCCACATTCAAATAGTTAGTGTGTCAGAATGTGATAATCGATTTAATAATATATCAAATTGTGATACCCGATATAAAATATATGTCAGAACATGAAATTCGATTCAAATATGTGTCTGAATGTGACACCCTATTCAAATATGTGTGAGCACATGACACCCAATCAAAATATATATTGAAACATGACACCTGCTCCAACATGTTTTCAATTATTATATATTTTTAGTTAAAAAAATATATATTTTTAAAGAAAAACATCTAAAGCTACCTACGTATAATAAAATACTTTCTTAATAGAATAATGATCATCTATTGCCAAAACAGACCATCCACATTACAAAGGATGCTACACATACTTAATTGTCCAACGAAATCAATTGTATAAATTTCAATCTGAATCTAATACAAAATTTCATACACCCTCTTCACAAAAAAAGACGTCCATCCTGTGATTATGATAAAATATGATGATTATATTACTATTTTAAATTGACATTGTAGGATATTATAAAGGAAAAAATATTTTTATATTATGTTACCGTAATTTTGGGGTATATAACCCTATCCAATGACCAATTCTATCGATTGCGATAAGGGTTAGATGACGTTGATAAAATTTGAAAATTAATCAAATTGTATTGAAACTAAAATCATTAAGATGTTATCGAAAAGTCTAATTTTAATTATACATCACTAGTAACAAAAACAATTGTTATGGTACCCATTAGGAAATACACACTAGAATTGAGTTTAGTTACTCATGGAAATGAAAAATCTAGTGGAAACTAAATGAGAAACTATAAACATAAAGAAAATTGAAAAGAAATTACAAAATCTAAGTATTTTCTTTCTTGGAAAAGCTAAGAAAATTTCTAAAGAAAGCTCCTAAATGTTAAACTGTTTAAATGTTAAACTGAGTTCATTTGAAGAAGATACAACAAAAAGAGCCCAAAATCAAAGAATTGTCATACACAATGGTGTCCTGCATGTTTTGCACTTCGCTTTTTCTTACCCCCTTTTGAACTTATTTGACAGGGTGTCTAATAATTTTTTATTAATTTATATAACAAAAAAAGGGGTTAGGGCTTACCTTATAAATCCTAATGAGGTAATGAACCTCTACTAATTATCAAGCATGGAGAAAATAAACGTTAGAGAAAACAAGATATTCTTTGATCATCATATAGTTTGTAATAGACTCTATTGATATTACAAATGACAACGCTTAAAAATAAAGAATATAAAATCCAAGAAGAAAATCCAGTTATCAACCTCAAACTTCCTTTTACAAAATGTATGAATTTAAAAGAGGATTTTTCAAAGAGAGCATACACTTGAAACATAATACGACAAAAATAGTGATAATTTGCTAAAATCACGATTTGTAGCTACATATTATCGAAGAGAGCCGAGCGAGATCGAGAGAGGGAGGAGTGAGGTGAGTGAGAGAGGGCAAAGAGTGGAAAGAGGTGAATTGTATATGTATATTTGACAAATAATTATATACATGTAACTTATACATATGTATTGGTATATCTGACAAGCGCGATTGGGAGATGGAGGAGAGAGGCGAGTGAGAGAGCGCATAGAATAGAGAGAGGCGAAATATATATGTATATTTGTCGAATTGACTGTATATGTCTATCAAATAATTATATATATACAGCTGATATACATATATATTTGTATATATGACAAGAAATTGTAGAGAGAGAGAAAAAGATGCGAGAGAAAAAATAACAACAAAATCCTTAACTATAGTTATAAATTATAATTTTTTTAAACTATAGTGGTATAATGTAAATACATACCATATATTTGTCTAGTTACGTAACTTACCCAACTAAAAGAGATAGATAACCCAAAATACTTTTCTTTTATCTTTTTCTTCAAATCTGTCCAACTAAACTAAATAGTTCATCACTTTTTCATGGATTTATTAAATGTTATTAGAGCTATTGACAGTGTAATATGCTTTGCTAGTTAGATTGATATGTGCCTTGGAACAAACTCCTAGGTTACTTTACCATCCCAACTTTGCTGACTTCCACATATCTTTCTTTTGTTTTTGTTGCAGTAACTTCTGATGCGTAGGTAAGATATCCCCATTATTCTTAGAAATTTTATCAAAGCATATGTCTAACATGTTATCTTCCTCATTCTCATAAAAAAATAATTGCCAAATCATCAATATCATAAGCATTAATTGGACTAAGTCCTGACGCTAAGGCCTGTTGTTCAGTATTCTTTGCAATCGTACTTTTAAAAACAAATCATGGTGCTTGTGGACTTAATTTTAGGTTCAACATGCTTTTCTTTATCAACCAAATGATCATCCCAATTAGGAGCACCATCTTTCTATGTTTTTCTTTCAAAATAATCGAATCATTTATGAGATTAGCTAAAGAGAGTGGACAACAAGAGCTGGATAAATTCACCTTGATGTTCACCAACTAAATCCAAATATGAGGAAGGGACTTCATGAATAATTGTGCTCCTTCAATTTCACAATCAACTCGAATCTTCACTCTGTCTAATCAACTAATTTGCACAAGCTAATTGGAGTACTTCAATCTCATACAATCAAACATATTTCATTATTTTAATTGATTACTTTTGAACTCAAAAAAGGGACTAAAAGGTAGTAATAAAGTGATGATTTTCACCCCTTTTCATGCACATACATTAACAATGTTCAGATAGAGCCCTTAATGACTAGCTTAATTGTTAGTATTATATCTTTGATCCTCCTAACTTTTATCACTTGTTCTCTAATTTTCCTATTTACTAAAATGCCCACTCCATTAAGTTTGATAATGCAAAAAGAATTTCTATCTGGTCAAAATTATACCAAGAGAATTAGTGGATGCATGTCATTTGAAAAAAAAGGTAATAATATAACTTATGTACCAACCAATCAAACAATGCATGTGTTTAATTTCTGCAAGAAAGAAATCAAATATAAACAAACTGTCATTCCAATAAAATCAAATAATAATGTAGTCGGTTGGTAGGATGGTTTTTCTACTTAAATGAAGTTGAACTTATTCTTAGTGTGGTGTGATGATGGCTAGCTTCATCTCTATGTTGTTGTTTCTTTTTTGTTCTTTAAAACTTGATTAGATTATTGAGACAAAAAGCTATTGGTTATATACTTTGTTGATTTGTCCGATTAGTTTGTTCCCCTGCAAATCATAGGATCCCCATACTAGAACCAAAACTTGCAACCTTTATTATTCTTGCGAGTGATTTATTAAAATATAAATATATTTGGAAAAATATATAATTATCTTTTAAATTATGATCGAATTTTTTGCGGTATATTTTATCTTAACTCGGATCTGATTATCCTTTCTGTCACGCTCTTAGAGAGTATCATTAACGTTGCCAACACTTGAAGAAGCACTGATGATTGCCCGACAGAACCCCTTGGCCTTGTTATCCCATCACATTTAATAACGAAAGTAAATACTCAAATAAAGGCTATGAATTAATCAAATAATCGAATCTCTATATGAATAATAGCTTCGAGTGAACGAAAGTTGGAGAGTAAATAATAATCAACATCTATGAAGCCTCTAATCCAAGTCGAGAACATGCCAAGACAAGTCCCGGCTATCTCAAAAAAAATACTACTAATCAAGACAAAATAAAGAAGGCTCCTCTGAATAGCAAGGAGGGTTCATCAAGTCTGGAATGTGAAGATTGGTCTTCAACGATATGCATGTTGATAACCTCTATTACATGTATCTGCATCATAAAATGATGCACACCCAATTGGATGTCAGTATGTTGAATATACCTGAAGATTGGATGTCAAGCACAACAAGTTTTCTCATATTCTTACCCATACAAGTCAGTGGCTAGAATAGTTTGTCAGAAAATTATAGAAGATTGGAGTCTTTGATTCGTCTCTGAATTCAACTAAAATTGAAGAAATTGTTGTTGATAGCTTCAAGAGATTAGCAATATTTTCTGAAACTCAGTAATCATTTGTTATACTATTATATTACTTCATTATAATGTAAAAATCTTGTTCTTGTTGTTTTCACGATATGATTTCTAGCAATTTTTTACTCAAATAAGGAGGTGAAACATGTTTCTTTTTTTTTTTTTAATCAATCAAATGATCGCATTTAGGAGCATTATCTTTCTATGTTTTTCTTTCAAAATAATTGAATCATTTGTGAAATTAGAGAAAGTGGACAATAAGAGCTGACCAAATTCACCTTGATGTGCGCCAACTAAATTCAAATATTGGGAAGGGGGCATCTCATGAGTTGAGGTGTTCAATGTGATCATGATTTAGGCGCAAAACTTCTATTTGAAAAGACTTAATTGCTGAATTAAATTTAGTTAGGTAATACGGTACTCTAACTTTCTTAAATAAATCTTAGCTACTTCAGAATTAGAGATATGCAAAATTGGAGTCATAACATACTTCTATTGGTGTGATAACTGATTGTAAATTATTATTAGAATGACTCTGAACCAAAATTTGTTCTTTCTCGGAATTAGAATCAACTAACTTTAATTCTTTCTTCATCATGAGTGCTTCAAACGGATTTGTACAAACAATATCCTTTGATGCATTAAATTGACCTATCAAATTAGTTATTACGTGCTGCCTAGTTTCAAGATCTCGAGATTACTTCGACTTGTGTCGAGGAATCAATACATATAGAAATTGATTGTCGGTGTGCAATTGTGTTCCTTCAATTTCACAATCAACTTGATCTTCACCCTGTCTAATCACCTAATTTGCACAAGCTAATTGGATTACTTCAATCTCATACAATCAAACATATTTCATTATTTTAATTGATTACGTTTGAACTAAAAAAGTGGACTAAAAGGTAGTAATAAAGTGAGGATTTTCACCCCTTATCATGCACATGCATTTATAATGTTCAGATTGAGCCCTCTAACAACTAATATAATTGTCAGTACTGTGTCTTTACTAAAATGCCCACTCCATTAAGTTTGATAATGCAAAAAGAATTTCTGTCCGGTCAAAATTATAACAAGAGAATTAGTGGATGCATGTCATTTGATATAATGAAGGATAAAAAAAGGTAATCATATAACTTATGTACCAACCAATCAAACAAATGCATGTGTTTAATTTTTGCAATAAAGAAATAATCAAATATAAACAAACTGTCATTCCAATTAATTCAAATTATAGTGTAGTCGGTTGATGGGATGGTTTTTCTACTTAATGAAGTTGAACTTATTCTTAGTGTGTGATGACTAGCTTCACCTCTTTGTTGTTGTTTCTTTTTTGTTATTTAGAACTTGATTAGATTATCAAGACAAAAAGCTATTGGTTATATACTTTGTTGATTTGTCTGATTAGTTTGTTCCCCTGCAACTCATGGGCTCCCCATACTAGAACAAAAACTTGCAACCTTTATTATTCTTGGGAGTCATTTATTAAAATACAAATACATTTGGAAAAATGTATAAGTACCCTCTAAATTATGATTGAATTTTTTGCAGCATACTTTACCTTAATTTGGATCTGATTACCCTTTCTGTCACGTCTTTGGAGGGTACCCTTCACATTACCAACACTTAAAGAACCATTGTTGATTGTCCAAGAGAATCACTTGGCCTTGTCATCTCATCACATTTAACAACGGAAGTCAATACTCAAGTAAAGACTATGAATTAACCACATAATCAAATCTCTATATCAATAATAGTTTTGAGTGAACGAAAGTTGGAAAGTAAATAACAATCAACCATCACTAATCAATATCAATGAAGCCTCTAATCCAAGTCAAGAAAATGCCAAGATAAGTTCCGGCTACCTCAAAAAAATACTACTAATCAAGACAAAAAAAAAAAAAAAGAAGAAGACTCTTGTGAATAGCAAGGAGGGCCCACCAAGTCTGAAATGTGGAGATTGGTCTTCAACGATATGCCTGTTGATAACCGCTATTATCTGTATCTACATCATAAAATGATGCACACCCAATTGGATGTCAATATATTGAATATCCTGAAGATTGGATGTCAAACACAATAAGTTTTCTCATATTCTTACCCATACAAGTCACTAGCTAGAATAGTTTGTCAGGAAATAGTAGAAGACTGTAGTCCTTGATTATTTCTAGATTCAATTAAAATTGAAGAAATTGTTATTGACAGTTTCAGGAGGTTAGTAATATTTTCTGAAACTCGATAATCATTCGTGATACTGTTATATTACTTCATTATAATGTAAAAATCTTGGTCTTCTTAGTTGCTTTCCCTATATGATTTCTAGTAATTTTTTACTCAAAAACCTTTTTTTAAAAAAAAAAAATCAATCAAATGATCCCACTTAGGAGCATTATCTTTCTATGTTTTTCTTTCAAAATAATTGAATCATTTGTGAAATTAGCCAAAGTTAGTGGACAATAAGAGCTGACCAAATTCACCTTGATGTGCTTGCAACAACTAAATTCAAATATTGGGAAGGGAGGACCTCATGAGTTGAGGTGTTTAATGTGACCATGAGTTGACTTAATTACTGAATTGAATTTAAGTAATATGATACTTTAACTTTCTTAAATAAATCTTAGCTACTTTAGAATTAGAGATATGCAAAGTTGGAGTCATAATATACTCCAATTGATGTGATGATTGATTGTAAATTATTATTAGAACCAGTTTCAACCAAAGTTTATTTTTTCCTAAAATTAGAATCAATTAACTTCAATTCTTTCTCCATCATGAGCGCTTCAGAAGGATTTGTGCAAACAATATCCTTTGATGCATTAGATTGACCTGCTAAAATAGTTATTACTTGTTACCAAGTTTCAAGACTTGCAAATTACTTTGAGTTGTTAAGGAATCAATACACATAGAAATTGATTCTTTGTGTGCAATTGTGTTTCTTCAATTTCACAATCAACTTGATCTTCACACTGTCTAGTAACCTAATTTGCACAAGCTAAGAATTACTTCAGTCTCATACAATCAATCACATTTCATTATAATTTTTATCTATATTGATCACTTTTGAACTCAAAAAAAGGAGTAAAAGGTAGTATTAAAGTGTTAATAATATAACTTATGTACCAACCAATCAAACAATGGGAAAATTAAAGAAATCAAATATAAACAAACTGTCATTCCAATAAAATCAAATAATAGTGTAGTGGGTTGGTGGGATGGTTTTTCTACTTAATGAAGTTGAACTTATTCTTAGTGTGGTGTGATGGCTAGCTTCACCTCTTTGTTCTTGTTTCTTTTTTGTTCTTTAAAACTTGCTTAGATTATTAAAACTAAAAGCTATTGGTTATATAGTTTGTTGATTTTTCTGATTAGTTTGTTCCCCTGCAACCCATGGGCTCCCCATATTAGAACAAAAACTTGCGACCTTTATTATTCTTGGGAGTGATTTATTAAAATACAAATATATTTGAAAAAATTATATAAGTACCCTATAAATTATAATCAAAATTCCTGCACTATACTTTAACTCAGCTCAAGTCTTATATATTACCCTTTCGAGCTCAATTTTTTTGTATTTTCGTGTGCCTTTATGCTGATATCGTTCTTTCAACCAAGTAAAGTTGGCTACGTTATGTAACACACGCGATCATGTGTGTAAATATTTTTTAATTTTTTAAATTTTAAAAAACTTTTAAATCATATATATATATATATTAAACAATCTTCATATTTTCTTTATCTTGTAATTAACTCAAAACACGTATTTTTTTTAAAAAAAATTGTCTCATATTTAAACCCTTTTTTCATTTTTTTAAACCTTTTTTCTCTTTCTTTTTTCTACAGATTTTTTTTATTCTTTTTATTTTCTTTTCCTTTCCCCTTTTTGATTTCAAATTTAATTCCAAATATATTATATATATTTAAAATAAGTTTATTTGTACGAATATCAAAATAAGTGAAGAAAATCAAGTTAAACATAAAACAAATATAAATTCACTTTTTTCAAAAAAAAAAAATTATTATTTTCAAAAAAATAAAAGTGAAAAGATAAGAAACTAATGAAAAAGAACAAAAAGTTTAAAGTGAGGAGCAAAATAAAAATTTTATTAAGAAAGAAATAAAAATAATTGACTATATATAAGTTTTAATGTCGATAACTATTTTTACTAACTAATTGTAAATAGACCAATTGAGCTTTTGCATTGTGACGGAAATGCATAGAACATTATTAAAGGCTAAAAACAATTCCAGAAATTAATTTAAATGAAAAAGAATTTTGTATCTATAACTCCGGCAATGTACTAGAGTTACCCATATCGACATTTGCCATTGTAAACTCCCTAAAGCCATGAAACGACTTTTTATTGTTGAGCCTAGTGTTCCATGATTTTATTTTATTTTTTTCAAAAAAATAAAGCCATCATAATTATTAGATTGTGAGCCTAAGTTGTGGGGGATTTGTCTTGATCCCTACCATGTTAATATATAGGGAATTCGGTAAAAGTTACCCCTTATTTTCATTTAATACTTTATTTTTTAAAAAAGAATTATTGGTTGGTGTTGACATTCAATTTTTATCTTCTACGGTGTCAAATTAATCATTGAAATTTATTTTGTATTTGATAATTTTTAAATAATTATTTAAAAAAAAATTAAAAAATCATTACGGGCGCGTGAGGGCCACGCGCCCGATTTGTCTCATTCATTCCCACCTTCTTCTCCATTTCTCCATCTTTCCTCCATTTTTTTAAACCCTAGCGGCGCTGACAACCCCTCCCCGACAATCCGTAATGTTTTCCCAACAAACCCGCTCCTCCACAATCCCTTGTCGATCACGCGTACATTTTTTTAATCTTTCAAGTTGATCCATTTCAAAGGGGGAGAGGGCTATTTTA
>JAOTQJ010122649.1:0-42777 GCA_025642045.1 Solanum sejunctum
AAAACAGAGGAAACTCTGTCGAAATTTTTGTGAAATTCCTTAGCTGTCGTAAGTAAAGATTCAGTATAAGCGGTTGTCGCGGTGTCCTATCTGCGCCATTCGCGGCCTCGGGGTTGGGTAGTGACAAAATCACCCATTTAAGTTAAAATAATGGATTAGTTTTATTTGTCATATAATTTACTACCAATTCATTACTATTTTTCTAATTATATTGTATAATATTTTTATTTAGTATAATAGTAACATGGTAATTCAACTTTTAACTTTGGTGCTTCCCACTTTTAGTAATACTATTTTTCAAACACATGCGCTGCACTGTATTCCATTGCAATTAATTAGTCAAAAAATTATGTCATGATATATATATATCTAACAGTAAAATGTGTGATAAATTACGTCAAATCTGAAGGAAACATTTTAGTACAAAGTGATGAATTTTCTTATCATGATAATTTATTTAGGAAAAATAAAATATACTCAATTGTGAAACTATTTACATAAATTGGACCTTATCCACACTATTTATGCTTTATAGACCCATGATCCAAATTATTTAACCCTTACCCTATTTTTTCATTTTTAATTTCGCACATGATATCAGTATAATTGCTATGAATTAATCCTTCGTGATACTCTATCGGTATATTGATACCCTATCATCATCATATAAGATTGAATACTTTTTTATGAAACAATTAAAAAAAATTATTAAACTATAAATTAGTAGAAAAGGTATTCTTTTATGATGTTCGTGCACAAATTTTAATAGTTGACAAAATAGGGTGTCATGCCCTGGGAGGGTACTCTAGATGTAATTGTCACTCGTAGACTATTGCTAGTCACTAAGTGAACCACCCAATCCCATTACACTCGTTCAATCAGTAAATTAGTAGAAGACATTCAAGAAATTAAGGGAAGCTATCAGTGGGCTACAAAACTTATCAATGTGTACATCATATGAAATAGATTAAAGAAACAATCTTAGTATAAAGAAGAAAAAGGGGGAAAAGAACACCAACATCAACCGTCATATGTCTATGTCTATGAAGCTTCTATAGATACTATCTAAGAAGGTACCATGATAGGCCATGCCTACCACATAAGAAAGAACCATCTTCCGAATATAGGGGAGGACTCACCACTCTCTAGAATCAAATAACTCTGAACCTCAACTATTCGGTTGTTGAAGTCCTCTGTGTACTAAATCTGTATCATAAAATAATAGAGCAACCAAGGGGCATTACTACGTGAAATATACTATATGTAAAATGGGCTAAGGTAAACAATATAGGCAAGACAATATTATATGACATCATCTCATCAGTTACTCAACCTCAACTCAAGATAAGGAATGGGACTCTATCACATCACCATCAATCAAGACTTGTACTATCATATCAATATCAAAGTACTATCTCCATGGAACCTATCTGAGAGTTTCTCTAACCTACAACTATCACCTATGAGCTAGTGATGATACAATGAAGACATGTCGTTTCCATATCCATCTATTACATTACTGGGGAAAGGACGAGTTTATTGGTGGATCCATAATTCTACTAAGTCCTCTACGGGACAAAGGAAACATCCACTTTCACTGTCCAATCCTCTCCTATTCTGGACATATAGTTAATGAGTGTGAGTGGGACTACTTTTACCCATTTCGGTGTACAATACTCCTCCCATGACTCGACCTGCTCTTAAACTATCAATCAATTAAAAATTTGCATCATCTAGCCTGAACGGGAAATATACCTCAACATATATCATCATTTATCAACTCTAGGAATAGGATCATTCTTTCAAACTTTATTTCAATCTCACTTAGACCCTAAGGACACTAATTCCATCAGCTTCAGTCATCAATACATTCACATCAGGACACGGACCATAGCAATCATTACATGCAAAAAGACAAGGCTCTAGACATTACCACTAAGTTCATTCTTGAAGTCTTTAGTAAGAAATTCATGTAGGGTATATACATAATCATACAATACTTCACATAAATAGTTAGGTAAAGTTTTGATGATCATCAACATAAGAAAATATAAAGAAATTAAAGATAATTTTCAAGATAAAGTTCAAGAATTGTAACACAAGACCCATCAACTATCAACTTTCATCCTGCTGCATTCATCAGGGCACATGGAAGAACAATCTCATATTCTGAGTAGCCTTTACATACCTGGGGTGAAGATTGTACAAATTTTCAATAAGAATTTGACCTGAACTTTTGAAATCCTCAATTTTCTTCTTGTTATCTCTCTCAGAAACTTTCACATACTTAGAACGAGGAGAATATGAGTTTTTGAAACCCTTTGTATGAATTAAAGGAGTTAAAACACGTTTTGGGACTTAAAAATTGATTGGGGATATCCAAAATACCCTTCCCAAAAGAAAATTAAAATTTTACACTTTGGATATACATGTCCGCGTCGCACTAGGGGCGCGAACATGTACATTTTTGCGATTTCTCAAAATTTGAAGTTTCGATAGAAAAATTAAAAAATATAAACATGTGTTACTCTGCGCCCTATTCGATAGAGGTCATTTTACCACTCGATATTTCGCATTGATCGTAAATCGGGTAGAGGTCATTTTCCCACTCGATATTTCGCATTGATCATAAATTTAGTTTCGAATTTCTCATCAGAGCTTTAGAAGACGCGTTATGCGCACGATTACATTCTAGGGACATTTTGGTAATTTTAAGGTGTATTACACAGGGGGTGTATTATTTATAAGTAATTAAGCGAACACGAATGTAGGGGGTATATGCATGTAAATAATTTTCTTAAAAGTGGAACAAACTTAATTTTACTATTTATTTATTATAAAATACTTTTACGTGTTAACATTAGCAATTGCATCAACAATATTATATTTTTAAGGAGTTTCTTGGTAACTTCTATCTCAAAGACTCGGACAAAATATTCGTCCTCCACAAATAGATTTTCATACCAATAGATATTGAAGAAAAATCATAACCTCCAATACTTGAATTCTCGATAATCCCAACCTGCTGAAATCAACATTGAATTGGAATGGACCTTTGAAGATAGTAATATTGAGTGCTTATCTAATTAAATTCTCATAATATTTAATTTCAAAGACTCACACATTCATAATGCTTGTTGTTTCTAATTTTGTTTGCGTATAAGATCAATATACACTTTCTAAATTTGGTTTTAGAATGTCTTGTCAATTATGTGTGACTATCATATGATTCACCTTGTTTTAGCTATTGAATTTTTCTTTTGCTAGCCAAAATTTGAGAATCTTGTTAAAGAAAAAGGATGTCCAAGGATCTTTATATTTAAACAACCACTACTACATTGATTTCTAGTAACTGGGATCAATTATATGAATTTTAATTCTTAATACAAGTTCACTTTATATGATCATCATCTAAACTAAAATTGTAATAAGTATATGCCATAAGTTATATTTTGACGAAAAAGTTAAAATAAATTATTTATCATCTCAATTGACATGTTGTTCTCTATTTCATATTAGTTAACACATGGTTCGCCAAATAAGCATGCAAACATTTGGTTGCGTGTAGCGTTGACGTTTTTAGAAAGGAGGAGATGATGATTTATGTAAAAAGTATTTTTATCATTTAACTGTCAATTCTCTCGACGTATGTGTTACACATGTATGTCAAGTTATTAATGCACAATTTTTTGTAAAATGGTGTCATATTATTAAATAAAGTCTTGATTAATTAATAATCTAGTTAAAAAATAAAGTATAAATATTTTTTGAATAATCAATATTAATTTCGATGTGATGTCTTGTTTGTTGCACTATCTCATTGTATCATCATTTTCCTCTGGGATTGAGTTAAAACTGATTCAAATCCTTGTTTCTAAAAGAACATTTAACACTTCAATAGAAAAAAAAACTTATTTGTATTTCTTCGGTTTCAACAATTTATTTGTCCTACTTTCTTTTTTAATTCATTTAAAAAAGAATATCTCTTTCCTAAAATTGTAAGATGGTAATCAAACACCATACTTGACACAATGATCTTTATAAATAACAGTTAAAATACTACCAAATAATTCACGACATAACCAACAATCAGACAACCATTCCTACCAATTCGTACACTCTGAACACTTTGTTAATGTTTCTGTATTCTTCCAATGAGTTGCTTGTTACCCTTATTTTTTTCTTCCTTTGATTATATATCACCTCTTTGTTTCCTTTTGGAAACCTAATTATCATTTTATGCATGAGTTTTGAAATGGTTAAAACTCTTAAAGAACTACATCACATTAAAAAATGCATGTACAAATGCGTACAGTGGATGTAATAGATTTTATGGTATTATTCTTCAGATTTACTCTTTTTGTCATTTTCGGAAACCGCAATTTCCTTCTCTCTCGATAATTTGTTAAAGTTATTTTTAGGTTACTCATTCTATGTTGACGTTTCAATAAGCATATATACGTTTTTGACGGTGAAGAACAAAGGTTTGTTGGAATATCTTTAAAGCAAGAAAAAGGAGGGAGGAGATCATGAAACACTAATTGGTTGTAGACAGATCATGAACAGTGACAACTTTTATGAAAGAGATAAAAAGGAGGGTAAATATATATAATTAAGCATTTGGAAAGGTGGCAATTTTTGAAGCAATGCAACTTTTGCTTAACGACATATCATGAAACATTGCTTATGTTGACCGTCAGGTTTATTAAAAATTAAATCAGTAGAATATTTAGGTTAATTAACAATAGAGATATTTTAGTATTTTAACTTTTAACTTAATTTTAGTTGAGGGTAATAGAGTATTTTAACTTTTATTTTAGAAAATTCATGCTTTTAAGACTTAAAAATTAATAGATTTTTATGTGAGGAGTACTTTCATAATTTGGCTTTAGATTCTTAGAGTTGGTGATTTTAAGGTAGTATATAAGTGTGTATATATATATATAGAGAGAGATATAGAGAGATAGAGAGAGAGAGATAGATAGATAAATAAAGTTCTTGTAACACTCTTCAACATAGATTAGAAAGACCCTATGATGCATGTTTTAGTATCTCAAAATCCATGCAGAATTTCTTCATTGTATTGACCTTGCCCAACACTGAAATATTATCCGCTCTTAGGACTAGTCCATCATGGGTTTCTCCCTTTGGTCTCACCCTAAAAGATGCCACATAGTATATAGATTAGTCCTTTAATACCCAGCATCTCTCTTATATTTTGCGATGTGGGACATCTTATCTCATGATGGGTTGTTACATATACCCCCTCTATGGACTCAGCGTCCTCACTGAGATTTACCCTACTGCATGTGTTTTGCCTAGACTCAACACTGAGGTTTTCCCTTCCTCACCGGGATTTGCCTAAACTTAGTTGGACTCTAGCCCCACATCGACAAGGCTGATATATAAGTGGCACTGATACTATCTGAAACGACTAGGCCCAATACTATAAAGTATTCTCCGCTCTTGGACCTAGCCCATCACAGATTTGTCCCTTTGGGCTCATCCCAAAAGGCGCCTCATAGTACGTAGATCAGTCTTTTGCTTATATACCCATTATCTCTCCTGTGTTTTGCCGATGTGGGATATCTCATCTCAAGATGGTTTTTTACATTCATATTTTTGTTCAGAGGGCAAATTTGTGTGGAGAACGATTACCTACAAGGAATATTTTTCAGTGCCAAAAAAATAATTTTTATGGTGAAATTTAGCAAAATAGTAGCTGTCTGAGACTAGGACGCGACGCTGACCAGTCGTAACATATTTCAAAAATTCCAAAAAACCTTCCTTCTCAACTGAAGGTATTTGGGCAATAATCATATGCCTATATAGATGAGAATTTCACATTTCCCACCATTTTATGCCCTATAACTCAAAGAAATACTCTAAAAAATTTCCTCCAATCTTCTTAAATTTTTCATTTAATCTCAAACCTTTTTCAAGAACACTTGTTGGAATTCAAGATCCCAAGTGAAGCCAAAATCTTCTTCAAGTTCCTTTCAAGAAAATCTCAAGTTTAAGGTATGTGGGTCTTTCATCCATTGGTCCTTTCACCCATGGAGATCCAAAATTATTTTTATTAAATGTTTTGATTCCAATAACTAATTCTTTACGGGTATTTTCTATTATCACACCATTATATGAAATATATTGGAAATTATTGGTTATTGATTTATTGATGCATGGGATCTTACTAATTATTGAGATTATGATATGCTTAATACGTTAAAGCTTTGTAATCTATGGCATCTTGAAAGACTTAGAAATATTATGAATTTTTGAATGACTTTCATGACACCCAAATTGGGATTTTTCAAGTATGTTGTTGGGTTGTTTGAATGACTTTTTAAATGACTTTAATCTACCCCGCTCATGTTCTTTACTCTTAATTCAATTATTTTAAGCTTAAATACATATACCCACCATGTTTTCACTAAGTTATTGAAACGACCCCAAAAAGTGCCTGAAAATATGTCTTGAAAGTGCTTGAAATCTAATTTTAATATACTTGAAAATTCACACGTGATATCAAAAATCTAACTTCATATTCTTGATCAGGTTCAAATTGAGTGGGAAATGGGTCTAACCCCAATTTTAGAGTAAACGAATCACAATTTTATTTTTTTCAAATTGCAAATGCCAGTGAGCAATCCGTGCCCCTAACGCGTGTATTTTTGTGTGTTGTTTTTCTATCTCGGTCCAAGACTTTTGGATCTTGGGCCTAAGTGTTCCAATACGTGAAAACACCTATACTTAGCCATATTTCACCCTTATATCATACAAAATATTCCCCAATACTCATTCAAATACTTATACAAATATTTTACTCCAAATTCCAAGTCCCAAAACTCATCCGAATCTTAAGGTTCTAATTCAAGCTTCAAGTCTCCATTTTCAATCTTCTTCAAGGATTCTCCAAAGTCAAGTTATGTGGGTTTCAACCATTGGGTCCTTTTACCCATGGTGCCCAAGTTTCCATTTCATCTAATTTACATGCTTTTAAGTTGATTTTACATATTGGTCTATTACTATAAAATTTGACTATGAACTATGTTCGGATTTTGTGAAAGTGAGACTATTTTAGCATGTTTGGAGCTATGAATCTTGGATCTAACTTGAGATTTGATGAAAGGTTTTGATGTATTTTGTATGATGGTGTTACCAAGTGTTGGTGGGATGATTTACTTCAAGATTTCTTGCATGATTTCACTCTTTAATTGCATGGTTGTACACTAGCATTGCACACCTACCAAGTGTTTGATAAAATATTTGAATTATGATTCTTGAGTTATTAAAAGCCTAATGCTTGGCGTGGGAGATATATGAATTTATGATGATGAAAGTATGTTGTATATATGTTAATTTCATGATGAACATCCATAGTGTTGTGAGTTGACCAAGCCTAGCTTGGGGTGTTGTAGGGCCGAGTAACCACATCGAGGGGTTGGTACCTTGGTTACCTAGTACGGGGGGTAGTAGGCCTGTATAACTACATCGAGAAGTTAGTACCTTGGTTTCCTAGTATAGGGGGTAGTAGGCCTGTATAACCATATTGAGACCACATTGAGGTATTTGTACCTTGGTTTCCTAGTACGGGGGGTAGTAGGCCCATATAACTATATTGAGGGGTTGATACCTCATTAACCATATCAAGGGGTGTGTACCTTGATTGCCTATATTGATGGTAACTTGCTGCACATATATAATGTTCTATATAAGCATGTTTTACTTCAAGCATCATTTATATATGCCATATTGTTATTATGCTATCTAGTGGATATTATTATGCATTTTGCCTATGTTGACTTTCTATTGTTACATTGCACCCTACATACTTCGTACATTCAAACATAGTAACGCATACTCTTTGACTACATGATATTACTACATAGGAGCCAGAGCCCCAATTTATCACCCTCCACCTCCACGTGACTAGTATTATTGTCTCTCGAGCTTGTTCGTGATCCTTTATTACGAGGATAATGTTTATGATCTCATACTATTTTCTAAGACTATCTTTCTTTTATGTATATATTGACTTTGAGGGTAAGCCCAGTTGCTTCTCTTGCCCCCCCGCTCTTTTCTATGTAGTAGAGGTGTTATTGGACATGTTATGAATTGAGTCTTGACTTTCTTGTTTTGGTGTTTTTGTTATGAAAGTATTCCTTAGCCTTTTTTCCTTATTTCTACTCTCATTATGTTATTTAATTGCTTTTGTGACCAATGATGTGTAATTATATATTAAGACATTTGCTTAGGGTCCCTTCAGGTTTCCCATGCACGGTGTCATGTCTAGGCCCTAAGCTTAAGTCATAACAAATATGGTATTAGAGCACTAGGTTGTTAATGGTCCTTGACATCTAATACACCGCGTCAGTTAGAGTCTTGTTCATGGTTGTCTTGTGTACCACAACTATGATCAAGAGGTTATGATATATTTAGGAAATATTTCCCTTCTTTATGTTCTAAGTCATGCTATAGAGTTAAAGTAAGGTTTTCCCCCTAATGGTTGTTCTTTGCTATGCTAGATCATGCATAATACAAGATAAAGGAGAGCTTGTACTCCCGAGGAATAACCAATTCATGGGGAGCTTCGGGATGCTCTCACTTTGCATACACAAGTTGTGGCTAACCAAGGCAACCAAGGTGCCTAAGCCCCTCATGCTCCTATAATGCATCTCAGCTGAGAGATTTCATGAGGGTGAATCCCTTAGAATTCTATGGGTCTAAGGTAGATGAGGACCCTTAAGAGTTCATTGATGAGGTATACAAGGTATTGGTTATCATAGGTATGAGGGCAGAAGATAAGGTGGAGTTGGTGGCCTACCAACTCAAAGGGGTAGCACAATTAAGTTACAGTCAATGAAAGGAGGAGAAGGGGGTCAGTAACATGGTTCTGTGAGAGGAGTTTAAGGTGGCCTTTCTTAATCAGTTCTTTCCTCTTGAGCTTAAGGAAGCCAAATTGGTGGAGTTCATGAACTTGAAAAAAGGATCTTTGAGTGTGAAGGAGTATGCTCTCAAGTTCAACCAACTCTCAAAGTATACCCCATACTTGGTTGTCGACTCAAGGTCTAGGATGAATAAATTTATGATAGGTGCTTCCAGTTTAGTAAGTGAAGAATGTTGGTCCGCTATGTTGATAAGTGACATGGATTTTTCCCGTTTCATGACCTATGTTGAATAAATAGAGGAGGATAATTTGAGGAAGAGGAGGGTTCATGAGGCTAAGAGGGCCCGTTTTGATGGTCAGTTTCAAAGTCGCAATGGTGGCCGATTTCATCAAGTCCAAAGATCTTCTGATGCTCCTTATAGGAGGTTTTACTATGACATCTCAAGGGCCCATGGTGGCCCATGCTTGAAGAATACCAATACTTGTTATGGTTGTGGGGAAATGGGGCATAAGGCAATAGATTGCCCTCGAAATCACAACAAGTTTAAGGATGTCATCCTCAAGGTCGGGGTGTCAATGCGGTTCATTTATGGAGAGGTGGTTAACAAGGTGGTGACTAAGGAACAATTGATTTTATGCTTTGCATGGGAGGCAAGGGGTTGATGAGGTGCCCAACGTTATTGCAGGTATGTTAAAAGTCTTTGATTTTGATATGTATGCATTGATTGATCCGGGTGCCACTCTTTCTTTTGTTACCCCTTTTGTTGCCAAAAAGTTCCATGTTATGCCCGAATTTGTTGTGTGAGTAATATGAGGTTTCTATTCCTATTGGTACATCTATTGTTACTAGAAAGGTCTATAGAAATTGTCCCATTTGCATCTTGCATAAGACATTGCCTTGTGATCTTCTTAAGTTGGATATGATTGATTTTGATGCCATTCTTAGAATGGATTAGTTACATGCATACTATGCTTCTATTGATTGTAGAACCCATAGGGTCAAGTTCCAATTCCCAAATGAACCCGTCCTTGAATGGGAGAGTCATGATACAGTGGTCAAGGGTAGGTTCATCTCTTACATTAAAGCCCGTAAGTTGATATATAAGGGGTGTTTTATCATCTAGTGAGGGTGAGGACTGTGGAGTCCAAATTCCTTCCCATAGAGTCGATCTCGGTGGTAAATGAGTTTCTTGATGTCTTTCTAAAGGGCCTTCCCGGTGTTTCTCTCAAAAGGGAAATAAAATTTGGCATAAACCTCCTTCCCGATACTCAACCCATTTCTTTTCCCCCTTACCGAATGGCCTCGGCAGAGTTAAAGGAGTTAAAGGAGCAATTGAGGGACTTGTTGGAGAAGGGTTTTATTAGGCCTAGCTAATCACCTTGGGGTTCACCAATGTTGTTTGTGAGAAAGAAGGATGAGTCTCTTAGAATATGCATTGACTACTGACAACTTAATAGGGTAACCATAAAGAATAAGTATCCTCTTCCAAGAAGTGATGATTTGTTTAACTAATTGCAAGGGGCTAGACATTTCTCTAAGATTGATCTTTGGTCTGGGTATCATCAAGTGAACGCGATGGAGTTTGATATTCCTAAGAAAGCCTTACGGACTAGGTATGGGCATTATGAGTTTGTTCTGATGTTCTTTGGGTTGACCAATTGACTGGCTATCTTCATAGATCTTATGATAAACCGTACCTTGATTTGTTTGTTGTGGTTTTCATTGATGATATTTTGATCTATTCTCATAGTAAGGAGAAGCATGTAACTCATTTGAGGGTAGTGTTGCAAAGATTGAGGGAGGAGAAATTATATTCTAAATATGAGAAGTGTGAATTTTAGCTAAATGAAGTTGCCTTCCTAGGTCATGTGGTATCGAGGGATGATATTATGGTGGATCCTAAAAAGATGGATGTGATTAAAAATTGGCCTAGACCATTGACCCCATCGAACACTTGGAGCTTCCTAGGCTTAGCGAGTTACTACCAGAGATTTTTGAATGGGTTCTCTTCTATTGCTTCTCTTATGACTAGATTGACTCGAAAGAAGGCAAAGTTTGTGTGGACAAAGGAGTGTGAAAAGGGTTTCCAAATATTGAAATATAGGTTGGTGTTCACTCCTATATTATCACTACCAAAAGTGCTAGAGGGGTTTGTTGCGTATTATGATGCTTCTATAGTTGGTTTGGGTTGTATGCTAATGCAAAATGGTAAGGTCATAGCCTATGCTTCTAGCAAACTCAAAGTGCTTGAAAAGAATTATCCTACTCATGATCTTAAATTGATAGCCATGGTTTTTGCTTTGAAAATTTGGCGTCATCATTTGTATGGAGTGCAAGTGATTTGTTTACCGATCATAAGAGTCTCTAATATGTGTTCATTCAAAAAGATCTCAACTTGAGGCAAAGAAGGTGGTTAGAACTTCTTAAGGATTATGACATGAGTGTGCATTATCATCCCGGTAAGGCTAATGTTTTGGCGGATGCTCTGAGTAGGGTGTCTATGGGTAGCCTAGCTCATATTGATGGTGGAGATAAACAGGTGGCTAGGGAGGTCCATCGGTTGGCTAGATTAGGGGTTAGGTTGTAAAAGGTCAATAATTGTGTTGTTGTTGTTATTGATGGTTCTAATTCTTCCTTGGTTGATGAGGTAAAAAGAAAGCAAGATTTTAATCCCTCCTTGTTAGAATTGAAGGCCTTGGTGAAAGAGGGCATGGTAGAGGTTTTCTCCCAAGAGGGAGATGGTGTTATTAGGTACCAAGGTAGGTTGTGTGTATCTTGTGTTGATGGCTTGATAAAAAATATTTTGGATGAGACTCATAACTCTTCCTACTCTATCCACCCCGATTCTACCAAAATGTATAGGGATTTGAGAGATGTGTATTAGTGGGAAGGTATGAAGAGGTACATTGCCAAATTTGTTTTTGGTTGTCATAGTTGCTAATAAGTCAAAGCCGAACATCAAAGGTCGGGTGGCCTAACCCAAGACATAGAGATTTCTACTTGGAAGTGGAAGGAGATTAATATGGATTTTGTGATTGGGTTTCCCAAGACTAGAAATGGTTTTGATTCCATTTAGGTTATGGTTGATAGGATAACAAAGTCTGCTTATTTTCTACTAGTTAAGACTACATATGGGGGTGAATAATATGCCAAATTGTACATTCATGAGTTGGTGAGATTAAATAGGGTGCCCTTATATATCATATTGGATCGTGGTGCTCAATTCACTTCACATTTTTGGAGGTCCTTCCAAAGCGGTCTTGGTACAAATATTAAACTTGGTATGACCTTTCACCCTCAAACGGATGGCCAAGCCGAAAGAACTATCCAAACACTTGAGGATATGCTTAGGGCTAGTGTATTAGAGCTTAAGGGTAGTTGGGATGATCATCTTCTATTGATTGAGTTTGCCTATAATAATAGCTATCATTCTAGTATTGGTATGACTACTTTTGAGGCTCTCTATGGTAGAGGTTGTAGGTCATTGGTTGGGTAGTTTGAGGTTGGTGACGTGGCTTTTTTTTGACCAGATCTGGTTATGGAGGCTTTTGAGAAGGTTAGGACGATTAGAGAAAGGTTGAAGACGCCATAAAGATGCCAAAAGTCCTATGCCAATGTGAGAAGGAGGGATGTTGAATTAAAAGTTGATGATGGGGTTTATTAGATAGTGTCACCCATCAAGGGTGTGGTTTGTTTTGGTAAGAAGGGCTAGTTGAATCCAAGTTGAGGAAATGTATGGGAGACCCTAATACTATTGTGCCTCTTAATGTTATGGGTGTCATTGAAGACAATTTGACTATAAAGAGGTTCCAGTTCAAATTATGGATATACAAGTGAAGAGGTTGAGGAACAAGGATGTGGCTTTAGTTAAGGTACTTTGGAGGAATCAACAAGTTGACGCGGATATACAAAAGTATTATCCTTACCTTATCCACTCCACTCAAGCCTAAGATATTAATCTAAGTCCTCTATATGATATCAAGTCTTAAGTTCAGAATTCATGTCATTGCATACATTCATGTTTAATTGATAAGTTCATGATGATTTTACACTTATGTTGAGATTTTTGAAATGATGTTTAAGTGCATTGTTGCATCTTTATGTTGGTTGAAATTGTCATATTTACGTCTCTCATATAAATTTCTTTGATATTCGGGGATGTATATTCCCAAGGGGGAGATATTGAAACGATCCCAAAATGTGCCTCAAAGTGCCAGTAATAGTAATTTTCATATATCTCAAAATTGGTGCATGATAACAAAAATCCAACTTCATATCCTTGATCAGTGGGTCAAATTGAGAGGAAAATGGTTTAATACTGATTTTAGAGCAAACGAATCACAATTATAAATTTCCAAAGTGCGAATTCTAGAGAGCTTTTTACGCCCCTTGTGCTATGCTCCAATGGCCAGCCATAGTGTAAACATGCCGCTAGTTTTCTGCTCGATTCAAGAATTTTTGGTCTTGGTCCTAAGTATTCCCATGCATAAAAATACCTATACATAGCCTTTTTTCTTCCTCATATCACACAAGACATTCCCCAATACTCATTCAAATACTTAGATAAATATTTTAGTCCTAAATTTAAGTCTGATCTGGATCTTAAGGTTTCATTTAAGCTTCAAATCTCCATTTCCAATCTTCTTCAAGGATTTTCCAAAGTCAAAGTATGTTGGTTTCAACCATTGGGTCCTTTGACCTATGGTGCCCAAGCTTCCATTTCAACTAATTTACATGCTATTAAGTTGATTTTACATATAGGTCTATTACTATTAAGTTTGACTATGAATTATGTTAGGGTTTTGTGAAAGTGTGACTGTTTTAGCATGTTTGGAGCTATGACTTTTGGATCTAACTTGAGATTTGACAAAAGGTCTTGATGTATTTTGCATGATGGCGTTACCAAGTGTTGGTGGGATGATTTACTTTAAGATTTCTTGCGTGATTTCACTCTTTAAATACATGGTATTACACTATCATTGCACACCCATCAAGTGTTTGACAAAATATCCGGATTATGATTCTTGAGTTGTTAAAAGCCTAGTGCTTGGGATATGAGATATATGACTTTGTGATGATGAAATAATGTTTTATATATGTTAATTTCATGATGAACATCCATAGTGTTGTGATTTGACAAAGCCTAGCTTTGGGATTGTAAGCCCGGGTAACCACATCGAGGGTTTGGTACCTTAGTTGCCTAGTACGGGTGGTAGTTGGCTCGTTAACAACATCAAGGGGTTAGTACCTTTGTTTTCTAGTACGGAGGTTAGTAGTCCCATATACATATATTGAGACCACATTGAGGAGTTTATATCTTGGTTGCCTAGTACGGGGGGTAACAGACCCGTATAACTATATTGAGGGGTTGGTACCTCATTAATCATATCGAGAGGTTCGTAACTTGATTGCCTATATTGATGGTCACTTTTTACACATGTATTAAGTTCTATACAAGCATGTCTTACGTCAAGCATCAGTCATACATGCCATATTGTTATTATGCTATCTCTTGGATATTATTATGCATTTTACCTATGTTGACTTCCTATCGTTGCACTGCATCCTAAATACTTAGTACATTCAAATGTACTAATGCATACTCTATGCCAACAGGATATTACTATATAGGAGCTGGAGCCCAGCTTGATCACCCTTCTCCTCCACGTGGCTAGTACGATTGTCTCTCGAGCTTGTTGGTGATTCATCCATTATGGGGATGATGTTTACGATCGCATCCTATGTTCTAAGACTACCTTTCATTTATGTACATATCAACTTTGAGGGTGAGCCCAGCTGCTTGTCTTGGACCCCGCTCTTATCTATACAGTAGAGGTGTTGTTGGACATATTATATATTGAGCCTTGACTCTCATTTTGGTTCTTATGTTATGAAGTGTTCCTTTAGCACTTTTCCCATATTTCTACTCTCATTATGTTTCTTAATTGCTTCCATGACCAATCATGTTTAATGATATGTTAAGAGGCTTACATGGGGTCCCTTCAGGTTTCCCATCGTAGTGTCATGTCTAGGCCCTAGGTTTGTGTTGTGACAGAACTATGTTGGGGTTATGAAAAAGCATGATTATTTTGGCATATTTTGAGCTTTGAATCTTAGATCTAACTAGAGATTTGATAAATAGTGTTAATGTATATTGTATGATGGTGTTATCAAGTATTGGTGGAATGATTTACTTCAAGATTTCTTCCATGCTTTCACTCTTTAATTGCATAGTCTTACTCTAGCATTGCACACCTACCAAATGTTTGATAAAATGTTTGAATCATGATTCTTGAGTTTGTTGAAGCCCTAATGCTTAGGATATTAGATATATGACTTTATGATGACGAAAGGAGTGTATATGTATGATATTCTCCTATATAGTGTTGGAAAGTGACCATGCCCTATTGGGGGGGGGGGGGTTAAGAGCCTAGGTAATCATGTCGAGGGGTTTGTACCTTGATACCAATGAAGGGGTTGTGCCTTGTTAACTAGGTTAGGGGGTTAGTACAATCACTAGGGGTGGTAAGGTGCGACTATCCACCAACCAATCAAGGGGTTCGTTCCTTGGTAACTAGGTTAAGGGGTTAGTTTCTCAATCACCATGGGTGGTAGGGTGTAACGATCCACCAACTAACCAAAGGGGTTTATACCTTGGTAAACTATGAGTACCATAGAGATGGCCTCTTCTTATACACGTATTATGTACTATGTAAGCATGATTTACTTCACAACACCTTCTATGCAAATCATATTGTTAGATGCTTATCTATTGACTAATTATGCATTTTGATTAAGTTGACTATCTATTGTTGCACTGCATCCTACTTACTTAATACATTCAAGTATGCTAATGCATACTCTATGCCTATGATGTTACCATGTAGGAACTTAAGCCCCCTTGAGAATCTCCCTCCACATGGCTAGTACGAATTCTCTCAAGCTAGTTCATGAATCCTCTATTCCATGGCCAATATCTATAATCTCATGCTATGTACTAAGACTATTTTTCTTTTATGTATGTTTTGACTGTGAGGGTGAGCCCAATTTCTTGTCTTAGCCCCTGCTCTAATCTTTGTAATAGAGGTGTTGTTGGACATGCTATGTATAATGCTATGAGCTTTGACTCTCTCTTGACTCTTTTGTTAATGATAAGAAAGATGTACCTTAGCCCCGGTTGTCACTATTTACTATCTCTTGTTATCATTTTATTGCTTCCGCATCCAAGGATGTGTAATAATATGTTAAGAGACTTGTTTGGGGTCCCTTCAGGTTCGCCATTCGCCGTGTCATATCTAGGTCCTAGGCTTGGGTTGTGACAAACCTAGTATTAGAGCACTAGGTTGTTAATGGTCCTTGACATCCAACATACCACATCGATTAGAGTCTTGTTCATGGTTATGTGTGTAGTACCACAATGAGTAAGAGGCTATGAGACGTTTTAGGAAATGTTTCCCTTCTACTTACGCTATGTCGTGCTATAGAAGCTAAGGTAAGGTTTTACCGCTTAATGATTGATCATTGCTATGCTAGATCATGCCCAACACAAGAGAAAAAAGATCCCACACACTTGAGGAGCAACCGACTCATGGCAAGCTTCGAGATTCTCCCACTTTTCTTGCACAAGTTGTGGCAAATCAAGGCAATCATGGGGACCAAGCCCCTCATGCTCCTACTCTAGCATCTCGGGTGAGAGAATTCATGAGGATGAACCCGCCAGAATTCTATAGGTCTAAGGTAGATAAGGACCCTTAAGACTTCATTGATGAGGTCTACAAGGTATTGACCATCATGGGTGTAAGATTAGAAGAGAAAACAGAGTTATTAGCCTACGAAATCAAAGGGGTTGCATAAATATGGCACAATTAATGGAAGGAGAAGAATGAAGTCAATAATCTGGTGCTTTATGAGGAGTTCAAGGTGGCTTTTCTTAATAAATTCTTCCCTCTTGAGCTTACGGAAGATAAATTGGTGGATTTCATGAATTTTAGGCAAGGGCTATGAGTGTGAGGGAGTATTCCCTCAAGTTCAACCAACTTTCCAAATATGCTCCACACTTGGTGGTCTACTCAAGGTCTAGAATGAAAACATTTATGATGGGTGTTTCTGATTTGGTAAGTGAAGAATGCCGATCTACTATGTTCATTAGTGACATGGATTTGTCCCATTTGATGACCCATACCGAATAAATAGAGGAGGAAAATTTGAGGAAGAAGAGGGGTAATGAGGCCCAGAGGGGCCATTTTTAGGAAAGGTTCCAAAGTTGAAAGGGTGGCCAGTTCCATCAAGTTCAAGGGTCTTATCATGCTTCTAATAGAGGGTTTTCCAATGACTTCCCAAGGGCCTAAGGTGTTGGTGGTGTAGTTCCCAATAATGTGTATTCAAAATATAGTAAGGGCCATGGGGGCCCGTATTTGAGAGACACAGATACATGTTATGGATGTGGAAAAGTGGGTCAAAAAAAAATTGATTGTCCTTGTAACTGCAACAAGGGTAAGGAGGTTCATCCATTAGCTACAAATGTGGTTCCTTTGGGGAGAAGTGGTCAACATGGTGGTGCCCCAAAGCATAATCGGTTTTATGCTTTGCATGGGAGGCAAGGGGTTGATGAGGTATCCGATGTCGTCATTAGTATGTTTAAAGTCTTTGATTTTGATGTATGTGCATTGATTGACCCTGGCGCCACTCTGTCTTTCATTACCGCTTTTGTTTCCAAATAGTTTCATGTTGAGCCTGAATTGTTATGTGAGTCATATAAGGTGCCTACTCCTATTTGTGTCTCTATTATTGCAAGAAAAGTCTATAGAAATTGTACCATTTGCATGTTGCATAAAATATTGCCCTAAGATCTTGTTGAATTGGGTATGGTTAATTTTGATTTCATTCTTGGGATGGATTGGTTGCATGCATACTATACCTCTATTGATTGTAGAAACTGTAGAGTCAAATTACAATTCCCCAATAAATCTGTCCTTGAGTGGGAGAGTCAAGATGTGGGGGTCAAGGGTAGATTCATCTCTTGTATTAAGGCCCGTAAGTTGATTTTTAAGGGATAGATTCATCTCTTGTGAGGTTTGGGGATGTGGAGTCCTATGTCCCTTCTATAGAGTCAGTTCTGGTTGTGAATGAGTTCGTAGATGTCTTCCCAAATGACCTTCCAGGTGTCCTCCCGAAAGGAAAATAGATTTTGGTATAGATCTCCTTCCTGATACTCAACCTATTTCTATTCCCCCTTACCATATGGCCCAGGCGGAGTTAAAGGGGTTGAAGGAGCAATTGAGGGATTTGTTGGAGATGAATTTTATTAGGCTTAGCCGATCACCTTGGGGTGCATTGTTGTTTGTGAAAAAGAAGGATGGGTTTCTTATAATATGTATTGACTACCGATAACTTAACAAGGTCACCTTAAAGAATAAGTATCCTTTTCCATGAATTGATAATTTATTTGACCAATTGCAAGGGGTTAATCACTTCTCTAAGATTGATCTTCGGTCCGGGTGCCATCAAGTGAAGGTGAGGGAGTGCGATATTCCTAAGATGACCTTCCGGACTAGGTATGCTCATTATGAGTTTGTTGTGATGTTTATTAGGTTAACCAATGCATAAGCTATCTTCATGGATCTCATGAATAGGGCCTTCAAACCCCTACCTTGATTCATTTATTGTGATCTTCATTGATGATATTTTGATCCATTCACATGGTGAGGAGGAGCATATGGGTCATTTTAGAGTAGTGCTAGAAAGGTTAAGGGAAGAGATGTTGTATATAAAGTATAAAAATGTGAATTTTAGTTAAAAGAGGTGGCCTTCCTAGGTCATGTGGTGTCGGGAGATGGTATTAAGATGGATCCTCAAAAGACGGATGTGATTAGAAATTGGCATAGACTATTGATCTCGTTGGATATTAGGAGATTCTTGGGCTTAGCGAGTTAATATCGGAGGTTTGTGAATGTGTTCTCTTCTATTGCTTCTCCCATAACCAAGTTGACTGAAAAGAAGGCTAAGTTTATGTGGACTTATGAGTGTGAGAGGAGTTTCCATACCTTGAAAGATAAGCTTGTGTCCCCTCCTATATTGTCTCTACTCGAAGGGCTAGAAGGATTTGTTGTGTATTGTGATGCTTCTGGAGTTGGTTAGGGTTGTGTTCTAATGCAAAATGGTAAGGTGATAGCCTATGCTTCGAGACAATTCAAAGTACATGAAAAGAATTATCCTACTCATGATCTTGAATTAGCCACCATGGTATTTGCATTAAAGATTTGGTGTCATTATTTGAATGGGGTGCATGCTAATGTGTTCACTGATCATAAGAGCCTCCAATATGTGTTCTCACAAAAAAATCTCAACTTGAGGAAAAGAAGGTGGGTAGAACTTCTAAGGATTATGATATAAGTGTGCATTATCATCCCGATAAAGCTAATGTTATGGCCGATACTTTGAGTAGGGTGTCTATGGGTAACCTAGCTTATGTTAATAGTGGGGGAATAGAGGAGGCTAAAGAGGTCCATAGGTTGGCTATGTTAGGGGTTAGGTTAGAAGAGGTGGATACTGGTGGCATGGTGGTTGTTGATGGGTCAAAGTCTTCCTTGGTTAATGAGGTAAAATAAAAGCAAGATCTTGATCTCTCCTTGTTAGAATTTAAGGCCTTGGTCAAAGAGGGCAAGGTGGAGGTTTTCTTCTAAGGGGGGATGGTGCCCTTAGGTATCAAGGTAGTTTGTATGTGCCTTGTGTAGACGACTTGAGAGACAAGATTCTTGATGAGGCTCATAACTCTTCTTATTCTATTTACTCCAGTTCTAGTAAGATGTGCAGAGATTTTAGGGATGTGAGTTGGTGGGGATGCATGAAGAGGGATATTGCGAAATTTATTTTTGGTTGTCATAATTGTCAACAAGTCCAACCCGAGCATCAAAGCAGGGTGGACTAGCCCAAGACATAGAGATTCATACTTGAAAGTGAGAAGAGATTAATATGGATTTTGTGGTTGGGTTACCCAAGAATAGAAATGGTTTTGATTCCATTTAGGTTGTGGTTGATAGTATGATGAGATCGGCTCACTTTCTACCGGTTAAGACCACATATGGGGATGAAGATTATGCTAGCTTATATATTCATAACTTGGTGAGTTTGTATGGGGTTCCTTTGTCTATCATATTGGATCATGGTGCTTAATTTACTTCACATTTATGGAGGTCCTTCCAAAGGGGTCTTGGTACAAGAGTTAAACTTAGTACGACCTTTCACCCTCAGACGGATGACCAGGCCGAAAGAACTATCTAAACAATTGAGGATATTCTAAGGGCTTGTGTATTGGAGCTTAAGGGTAGTTGGTATGGTCATCATTCATTGATTGAGTTTTCTTATAACAATAGCTATCATTCTAGTATTACTATGGTTTTTTTTTAGGCTTTCTATGGTAGACGTTGTAGATCACTGGTTGGGTGGTTTGAAGTGGGAGAGATGGCTTTATTTGCTCTAGATCTGGTTATGGATGATATGGAGAAGGTAAGGTTAATTAAAGAAAGGTTTAAAATAGCACAATGTCACCAAAAGTCATATGCCTATGTGAGAAGAAGAGAACTTAAATTTAAAGTTGGTGATTGGGTCTATTTGAAGGTATCACCTATGAAGGGTGTGGTTCATTTTGGTTAGAAGGATAAACTAAGTCTTAAGTTTGTGGGTCCTTATAGGGTGATAAGGAGGATTGGTAAGGTGGCCTATGAGTTAGATTTACCTAGTTAAATGGAATTGGTTCATTCGATTTTCCATGTGTCTATATTAAGGAAATGTGTGGGTGACCCTAATGCTATTGTGCCTCCTGATACTGTGGGCTTGGTTGAAGACAACTTTACATTTGTAAAAGCTTCAGTAGAGATCTTGGATAGACAAGTGAAAAGATTAAGGAACTAGGATGTTACTTCCGTTAAGGTCCTTTGGAGGAATCAACAAGTCGAAATGCTACATGGGAGGCCGAAGCATATATACAAAAATGATATCCTTGTCTCTTCCATCTTGATCAAGCCTAACGTACTAATTCTAAGTCTTCTATATCATTTTCTATCTCATTTTCCAGCCCCTAAGTCAATTGCATGCGTTCATGTTTATATTGACAAAGTTCATGGTGATTTTACTGAAAATGGTGTTTTAAGTGTATAGTTGCAGTTTTGTTGGGGCTGATTTCTTCATGATTAGTCTTCTCACATACATCTATTTGACATTCGGGGACGAATGTTCCCAAGGGGGAGATATTGAAACGACCCCAAAAAGTGCCCAAAAATGTGCCGCGAAAGTGTTCAGAATCATAATTTCCATATATCTCAAAGTCCGTGCATGATATCGCAAATCTGACTTCATTTTCTTGATCAAAGGGTCAAATTGAGTGGAAGATGGGTCTAACCCCAATTTTAGAGCAAACAAATCACAATTTTATTTTTTCAAATTGCAAATTCTAGTGAGTAATCTGCGCCCGTGGCCTGACGCGCCAAGGGCGCGTTACTATGTATTTTTTTGTGTTGTTTTTCTATCTCGGTTAAAAACTTTTGGGTCTTGGGACTAAGTATTCCTATAAGTCCCAAAACTAATCCGGATCATAAGGCTCTTGTTCAAGCTTCAAGTGTCCAATTTCAATCTTCTTCAATTATTCTCCAAAGTCAAGGTATGTGTGTTTCACCATTGGGTACTTTCACCCATGGTGCCCAAGCTTCCATTTTATCTAATTTACATGCTTTTAAGTTGATTTACATATGGTTCTATTAATATGAATTTGACTATGGACTATGTTGGGTTTATGGAGAAGTATGACTATTTTAGCATGTTTTGAGTTATGAATCTTGGATGTAACTTGAGATTTGATAAAGGATTTTGATGTATATTGTAGGAGGTATTACTAAGTACAAGTGAGATGATATACTTCAAGATTTCTTGCATAATTTCACTCTTTAATTGCATGGTTTTACTGTAGCAATGCACAACCACCAAGTGTTTGATAAAATATCCGAATTATGATTATTGAGTTGTTGAAGGCCTAATGCTTGGAATATGAGACATATGACTTCATGATGATGAAGGAATGGATGTATATGATATTCTCCTTTAGTGTTGAAAAGTGACTATGTCCTACTTGGGGGGTCAAGAGCCCAGGTAACTATGTCAAGGGGTTCCTACCTTGATACCAATCAAGGGGTAGTGCATTGATAATTGGGTTGAGGGGTTAGTACCTCATTCACTAGGGGTGGTAAGGTGAGACTATCCACCAACCAATCAAGGGGTGCATAACTTTGTTACCTGGTTGAGGGATTAGTTCCTGAATCACCATGGGGGTAGGGTGCAATGATCTACCAACCAACAAAATAGGTTTGTACCTTTGTAATCTATGGGTTCCATAGAAATGGTCTCTTCTTACACACATATTATGTACTATATAATCATGACTTAATGCAAAGTGTGTTACATGCATGTCATATTATTATATGCTCATTTATTGCCTAACTATGCAATTTGACTAAGTTGCCTATCATTGTTGCATTGTGTCCTACTTAGTACATTCAAATGTAACAACACATACTCTATGCCTACATGATGTTACCATGTAGGAACTAGATCCCCGCTTGAGCATCTCTATCCACAAAGCAAGTACGAATTCTCTCAAGCTATTTGGTGAGTCCTCCATTCTAGGGGCAATATCTATGATCTCATGCAATATGCTAAGACTATCTTTTTTTTATGTATGTATCGACTATAAGGGTGATCCAGTTGGTTTTCTTGGCTACCACTCTTATTTATATAGTAGAGTTGTTATTGGACATGCTATGTATAATGTTATGAGCTTTGACTCTCTCTTGACTCTTGTTGTTTATGATAAGAAAGATGTTCCATAGCCCGGTTATCCCTATTTACTATCTCTTGTTGTCATTTTATTACTTCTCCTACCAAGGATGATTAATGATATGTTAAGAGGCTTTTTTGGTGTCCCTTCAAGTTCCCTATTTACCTTGTCATGTCTAGGCCCTAGGCTTGGGTCATGATAGTTCTGTGGAAAACCTCTTATGTGATAAAGGCCTTACGATAAGTAATGTGGTTTATGAATGTTGTTCATGTTGAAGGGCAATTAACCATGCCATGACCTCATGAGAATGTTCTGAAGTCCTCTCTTTGATATTATGAGTTTATGGTTTGATGATCTAGTTTTTGAACTCAAAGTTATAATTGTTGTGATGCCATGAGATACTATAAAGTTAAGGATTTTATGAGATGAATTTCATGTTTCCATGTCCAAGTTTTGAAAGATGATATGTATGACTTAGATGGGTTGTTCTAGGGATGATATAAATTGATGAATTGCATTACTTTCATGCTTAGTCCTCTTGAGTTAATTGATTTAAAATTTCATACATGAGCTCACCCAATTGTTATATTGAGTTTGCTAACATTAAATGATTTCTAATGATTAGGGTTTAATGACAAAGTTTCTTATGAATGATGAAAAGGTTTAATTATATGTATGCTAGTTCATGAATGTGATGGAGGATGAGGTATATCAAGTATGTTGTGAAACTTGTTGAAATCTTATGAAAGCTAGTGTTGTTGTAAAGCTCTCCTTATGATGTTATGTTATACAAGTTATGTATGTCATGATTACCTTCATGTTTGTATGTCTAATAGGACTAGTCCTATAAAGTTAGGCATGAATAAATGTTGATGGTACAGGATCTCCCATCTATTTAATGAATGAATATACTATGGTAGAGGATCTCACATCTAGGGAATGATTAAGGAGCTATCTTATGACTTTCACTCTATGATATCAATGGGTTGAGTATTGAAAAAGTTGTCCTCCTACATGAATTATAATGATTTTATGATGTGATACTATGACCTATGATTTTCCTACTCTTGTGAGAGACTACCTAGCAGCAAGTGGACCAGAGGTGATTATACAAGTCCTAAAACTATGTGCCGCCACTATAGGTAAAGGGGTTAAAGGTAATTACCCAATCCCTAAGGGGCGAGTTCCCTAAATATGAGGGCTTGAAGTGAGTACCCGATTCTGAACTTGAGGCGAGTATCTGAGTTCAAGAACTATAGG
The DNA here is from genome assembly GCA_025642045.1 of Solanum sejunctum. Taxonomy (NCBI): domain Eukaryota; kingdom Viridiplantae; phylum Streptophyta; class Magnoliopsida; order Solanales; family Solanaceae; genus Solanum; species Solanum sejunctum. The sequence goes on from JAOTQJ010122649.1 coordinate 23,977, forward strand.
CGAGTACCCATTTCACATAAGGCTTAGTGGATCCACTTAGGCATTAGGAAGTTCACCCTAGAAAAGTGATTTCCTCCTTTCTTCCAGTGTAAGAAAACACATCGAGGCTCCATGGATTAGCTCACATGGTTTATGTTGGTTATGGTCTCTCTCATATATGTTTAAGTTCTCCTAATATTCCCAAAAGGTCCTCTTTTGATAAATTAAATGGTTCCTTTATGTTATGTTCGAAGGTGGTTTAAAGTTCCTATGATTCATTGTTTCACAAGTTCAAATGGTATTTCCCCTAAAGGTATATGATGATGTCTACAGGTGTGTATGGTGGTCTCCATTATGATTACCAATGTTCCTTGAGTAATAAAATAGTGTTTTATGTAAAGAGATTTATTGTTCACCCAAGAATATTAATACTATAACACCCAAGATTTATTGTTTTATGTAAAATAATTTTTGCTAATTAATTTTGAAATAGTGAGAGTACGCACCTAGGTGCATCACGCCCAGGATGCGAACTCACACATATGCTTTCTTTGATGTGAAATTGAAAAAAATGAAATTTTGCAAAAAGCACATGTCCGTTCCCCTGGCTCGATGCAGACATGATGTTGCGGGTGATGAGTTATGTCTGCCATGTGCTCCCTTTGATTGTAGAAAGTTAATAGTTGAAGGTGATGAGTTTTGTCTGCAAGATTCTTATTGTTTTTTTGAAAACTATTTTACATTACATATATTCTTGAGTTTATAATCATCATAACTTAATTTATTTGAATGATTATATAAACCCTACATGATTATTTTGTTAAAAATTACAAGAATGAACTTAGTTGACAATATGGGTATGCTTGCTTGTTGTGTCCAGGGTCCTGAGTCGAATATATTGATGATTGATGTTGATGAGATCAATATACTTAGTCTTAAAGAGGTTGAATTTAATCATAAAAGATTATTCCGAAGTCCTTGAGTTGATAGACAATTAGATGAGTTGATGTTCCTTGTCGAAAAGATACCAAAGTATGAGTAATCTTGATGTTTGATAGCATATGAGCATGTTAGGTCCTCAGAGGAGTATTGAGCACCGAAATGAGTAAGAGTGAGTGCCATATGCACGTATTGACTATGTGGCTAGTGTATGAGAGTATTGGACCATGAAAATAGATGTTTCCTCAGTCCCAAAAGAGGACTTGATAGATTTATGGATCCACTGATAGATACGTCCTCTACCCCTGCAAGGTATTGGATGGATGTGGCAATGACATTGCTTTTGTTATATCATCACCATCTCATACATGATGGTTGTTGGATATAGAAAGTTCTATATAGGTTTCATCTTAATAGTACTCTAATATCGATGTGATGGTATGAGTTTGATTGATGTTGATGTGATACTGTCCTACTTCTTATCCTGAGATGAAATGAGAACTTGATGAGTTCATGTCATTCTATGTTATTATACTTATACTATTAACTTTTAGCCTATTTACATTTCGTACATTCCACATACTAATGCCATTTTGAGCTGCATCATTTCATGGTGCAGATTCATTAGACAGAGGACTTTAGCAAACAATTTGTTGAGGTTCAAAGACTTCTAGTTCCAGAGACCTAGTGAGTCCTCCCCTACATTCGAAGGATGCATTTTATTTCATTTTCTTACGCTTAGACTTGATTTGAGTTTTTGGTAGCCATGGACTATCATGATACCTTCCTACACTTACAGATATATAGGTTTTATAGACATAGAGTGATGATGTATTGATGTTAGGGTTTTTCCACTTGTTAAACTGAGTTTCTTATTTCTATGTTATGGTATGGAAGATGATGACTGATTTTATGGCCTATGGCCAGTATTTCTTGATGAAGATATGATAGGATAGAGTTACTTGCTGTTATGTATTCTGATGTCTTCCGCTAATCCATGGATTGAATGAATTTTATGAGGTCGAGTGGTTCACTTAGGGACTAGCAATAGTTTCTAATTGCCAATTACGCTAGGGTGCCCTCCCGAGGCATGACAAAATTGGTATAGAGAGCATAGATTTTAAGTGTCCTCGGAATTCTATGAAGTCATGTCTAGAAGGGTCTTATTTATGTGTGTGTTATGCACTACATTTTATAAGTAAGAGGCCATAGGATATTACGAAGTGTTAGCCTTCTTCTATGATCTGAGTTCGTGTGATAGAGTTTAACTCTATGAAAATTCTACTCTAATTTGTGTGTTACACTTTTGCAGAATATACCTTCAAAAGGAACTATTATTCAGAGAGATGCCTCAGCCCCAATTGTTGAGAATTACCAACCAGAGGTCCCTACTTAGATGGGGACAAGAAGACAGGGTCGACCTGCTAGGACTATTGATGTCCAAAAGCCAGGACCTGCTCAACCACAGCCAGTCCCTACATTAGAGGCAGAGTTTAGGGGAAACACTACCATGCTTACTCAGCTAGGGGCCTCCTAGGGCAACAGTCGAGGTTCTCAGTCTCCTAGTTTATCTCATAGTAGTCCACGATTACAACTACGCTCAGAGACTTCTTAATGATTAACCCTCCAGTGTATATGGGGTCAAAGGTGAGGAGGACCTGCAGAACTTCATCGAAGAGATATGGAAGGTCTTTAGGGCCATGCATACTAATGTGATTGAGGAGTTAAACTTGCCTCCTACTAGTTGAAAGATGTTGTAAATTCTTGGTACAACCAATTGGAGTACAGTAGAGGTGAAGATGTTGAACCTATGGAGTGGGATGCGTTTGAGGCTGCTTGCCTTGACCACTTATTTCCCCAAGAGTTGAGGTAGGCAAAGGTTGATGAGTTTGTGAACTTAAAACAAGAGGGTATGACTGCTAAGGAGTATAGTCTCAAGTTTATTAAGATGCCTGGAATGCTCCTGAGATGGTCCAGAACATGAGGGAAAAGATGAGGAAGTTTCTGTCTAGTTTGGGCAGGCATGTTAAGAAGGAATGTGAAGCGGTGTTTTTTATCATAGATATAGACATTTCAACGATTATGGTATATGCCCACCAAACTAAGAAAGATAAAAAGAGAGATAGAGAAGAGTAGATAAACAGGAAAGCAAAACCAGCACACATGAGCCTAGCCAGCAGAGACAGAATAAGGGTGATAAATCCTACTTTCAGAACAGGTCTTCTCACTATGCACCCTCTGCAATGAGTGCACCTGTCTAAAAAAATAGGTATGATAAGAAATCTTATGGCTACTGAAATTTCAGTGCCTATGGTCCCCAACCTCAAGCTATTGTGACCCAAGGTACGAAGGGAAAGCCACCTTCTGACAAGTGTGGTAAACACTATTTAGGTAATTGTCATGTGGGCAAAGATGTTTGTTACTCATGTGGGTAGACTGGTGAATTCTAGTATGAGATCTCAAAGAGGAGACGAGATGAAGAAAGCAATAGAGTAGAGTCCTCTGTAGTAGCCCAGCTGGCAGTCATCGAAGGGGTACTACTACTGGTGTAAAAGGAAGGAGAAACCATGTTTATGCCATGGTTAATTATCAAGATTAAGAGGCAACACCAAATGCTATTACAGGTATACTTCAAGTCTTTAATTTTGATTGTTATGCATTTCTTGACACAAGTGCCACTCTGTCTTTTGTAACTCCCTTTGTGGCTAGTGGATTTGGGATACTTCCAGAGTATTTGCGTGAACCATTTTCTATTTCCACTCCTACTAGTGAGTCTATATTAGCTGAAAGGGTGTATACGGATTGTGTAGTATCTATGTATCATAGAGAAACCTTGGTTGACTTGGTAGAATTAGGGATAGATGTCTTTAATATGATCATTAGCATGGATTGGATTTATGCCTATTATATTTCTGTTGATTGTAGGACCCAGATTGTTAAGTTTCAATTCCTAATAAGCCTATCTTAGAGTGGAAAGGGAATTCTGTTGCACCTAAGGGCATATTTATCTCCTATTTATAGCTAGAAAGCTAATCTCTAAAGGGTGTATCTACTACATCATGTGAGTTAAGTCTGATGGTGTAGAGTCCCCCACTCTAGAGTTAGTCCTGATTGTAAATGAGTTCCCTGAAGTATTCCCTGAGGATCTTCTTAGAGTCCTTCCTGATAGGGAGATTGACTTTGGGATTGATGTTTTCCTCAATACCCAACCTATCTCAATCCCACCTTATAGGATGGCCCTTGTTGAACTGAAAGAATTGAAAGAGCAATTGAAGGACTTGCTATAAAAAGGTTTCATAAAACCTAGTGTTTCTCCTTAGGGTGCTCCTATCCTATTCGTGCATATGAAAGATGGGTCTCTCAGAATATGAATACACTACAGGCAACTAACAAGGTTATAATAAAGAATAAGTATCCTCTCCCCAGGATAGATGATCTGTTTGACCAACTTCAGGGTGCTCTTGTTTCTCCAAAATAGACCTCGGATTGGGTTACCATAAATTGAAAGTGAGAGAATGTGATAGTCCAAAGACAAAATTGAGGATAAGGTATGGCCATTTTGAGTAATTGGTCATGCCTTTGGGTTGACTAAGGCACCTAGATTTTTCATGGACATGATGAAAACAATATTCTAACCATATCTTGACATGTTTCTCATTGTATTTATTGATGATATCCTAGTATATTCTAAGGATGAGTAGGAGTATAATAATCATCTTAGAGTGGTTTTGGAAATTCTCAAAGACCATTGCATGCAAAGTTTCTAAAGTGCAAATTCTAGCTTAATTCTGTTGCCTTCCTAGGTCATGTTCTCTCGGGCGATGTCATTCAAGTGGATGTCCAGAAGATTGAAGGGATAAAGAACTGGCCTAGACCGACCTCTCCAACTATATACGAAGTTTCTTGGGATGGCGGGCTATTATTGTAGACTTGTTGAGGGGTTTTCTTTCTTTTCCACACCATTGACCAAGCTAACTCACAAAAAGGTCAAGTTTCAGTGGTCCAATGAATGTGAGAAGAGTTTTCAAGAGTTGAAGACTCGATTGACTAAAGTACCAATTCTGACATTGCCCTATGGGACAAAAGACTTTGTGATATGTTGTGATGCATCCAGAGTTGGACTAGGTTGTGTGCTCATGCAGAGAGGGAAGGTGATAGCCTATGCTTCCAGACAACATACGATTCATGAGAAGAACTACTAGACTCATGATCTCAAGTTAGTAGAAGTGGTATTTGTGCTTATAGTCTGGCGCCACTACTTGTATGGAGTGTATATGGATGTGTTCACTGACCATTAGAGTTTGCAATATGTCTTCAGTCAGAAAGAGCTCAACCTACAACAAAGGAAATGGCTGGAGTTGCTCAAGGATTATGACATGAGCATTCTCTACCACTCGAGTAAGGCCAACATTATTGCTTATGCTCTTAGCAGGTTGCCTATAGGTAGCACTACCCATGTAGAGAAAGGGAAGAAAGAGTTGGCTAAGTAAGTGTAAAGGTTGGCCCGATTAGGAGTACAACTTGAGGAGAATAATTAAGGTAGTGTCAATGTTCCAAATGGGTCTGCTTCATCCTTAGTGTCAGAACAGAAGGAAAAGCAAAAACAAGACCCTGTCTTGTTTTAATTGAAGGAAGTTGTTCAGAAAAAAAAGTGATGGTTTTCTCCAATGAGGGAGATGGGGTGTAGAGATAACAAGGTAGATTGTGTGTGCCCGATGCTGATGGTGTTTGAGAGAGAATCATCGCCAAAGCTCATAGATCCAGATATATTATCCATCCTGGCTCTACCAAGATGTACCATGATTTGAGAGAAGTCTATTTGTGGAATGTAATGAAGAAGGACATTACTGAATTTATCTCTAAGTGTCCTAATTGTCAGCAGGTCAAGGTTGAACATCAAAGGCCTTATGGGTTAGCTTAGAACTTTGAAATTCTAGAATAGAAGTAGGAGATGATCACGATAGACTTTATTACTAGTTTACCAAGGTCTCCAAAGCAACATAACCCGATATGGGGGATCATGGATAGGATTACTAAATCTGCTCACTTCTTAGTAGTTAAGACCACTAACACTATAGAGAAGTACGCTAAGTTATACATTCATGAGATTATGAGATTGCACGGAGTTCCCTTGTTTATCATCTCGGACAGAGGAGCTCAATTTACCTCCTACTTTTGGATATCTTTTTAGAAGGGATTGGGTACTAAGGAAAATCAAAGTACAACCTTCCACCCTCATATACATGGACAGGCAGAGCACACTTTACAATTAGGACACTTAGAGATAGATGGACAACTAGTACATTTAGAGATAACAAGGTAGATTGTGTGTGTCCGATGCTGATGGTGTTCGAGAGAGAATAATCACCAAAGCTCACAGATCCAGATATACTATCTATCCTGGCTCTACCAATATGTACCATGACTTGAGAGAAGTCTATTGGTGGAATGGAATGAAGAAGGACATTATTGAATTTATCTCTAAGTGTTCTAATTTATCCGTCAGATAGATGGACAGCCTATTGGTTAGCTCAGAATATTGAAATTTCAAAGTGGAAGTGAGAGATGATCCAAATGCAGTCATTATCAGTTTACTAATGTACCAAAAGCAATATGACTCAATATGGGTGTTCGTGGATAGGATGACTAGATCTACTCACTTCTTGGAAGTCAAGACCACTAACACTACATATGGATATGCTAAATTACATATTTGTGATATTGTGAGGTTGCATGGGGTTCCATTGTCTATCATCTTAGATACAGGAGCTCAATTCACCTTTTGATTGGGGAGATCTTTTCAGAAGATATTGGGTACCAAGGTAAATCTAAGTACAACCTTCCACCCTCAAACATGTGGATAGGTAGAGTACACCATTCAAACTTTGGAGGATATGTTAATGGCTTGCATTTTGGACTTTAAGGGAAACTGAATGACCACTTTCCATTGATTGAATTTGCGTACAATAATAGTTATCATGCCAATATCAAGATGGCCCCTATATGAAGCTTCGTGTGGGAGGAGATGTAGGCCATTGATTGGGTGGTTTGAAGTTGGTGAAACTGATTTGATTGCACCCGATCTTGTCCAATTAATAGAGAAGACAAAGGTTATTAGAGAGAGGTTGAAAAACGCACAGAGTCGCCAAAAGTCTTACATTGATGTGAGGAGAAGAGACTTGAATTTTGAAGTATATGATTAGATATACTTGAAAGTATGACTTATGAAGGGTGTTATGAGGTTCGAGAAGTGCACGCTTCATCAACCCCTACAAAATTGTGAGGAGGATTGGGAAGGTTGCTTATGAGTTAGACTTGTTTGGTATTCCACGTTTCAATGTTGAAGAAGTTCTTGGGAGAAACCACTTTGGTGATCCCTATTGAGGGCATAGAGTGAAGGATAACGTATCTTATGAGGAGATTCTAGTCCAGATTCTTAACCATCGAATTTGTAAATTAAGGAATAAAATGATTGCCTCCATCAAAGTTATATAGAAGAATGAATTTGTTAAGGAAGCTATATAGGAAGCTGAGGAAGATATGAAGATCAAATACCCACACCTATTTATGCCAAATGATGGTGATGGCGAAGGTAATGTCCCTATCCTTAAATTAGTTGAAGTTCCATTCTTGAGTTAATGTGCTTAATCTATTCTTGGGTCTAATGTAGATGTTCTAGAGGTGAGGGATAGTTGAGAGTTCGAGACTTTTGAGTGAGTATTGAGATGAGTCTGGAGTCTACTCGTGCCTTAATCCCACCTTTACTTATCATTCGAGGACAAAATGATTCCAAGGGGTAGATCATGTATCACCCTGCAAAAATATCAAAATACCCCTAGAAAGTAATTGTGAACATAACGCGTCTTTCCAACTTCCAAAGGAAAGCTCGAGACCAAATATGCGGTCAACACAAAAAATTGTATGGGGAAATAGCCTCGACCCGATTTTAGAGCAATCAAGTCAGAAAATATTTTTTGCTAATTAGTTCTAAAATAGTGAGAATGCGTGCCTAGGCCACGATGCACCTATGGCGCTGACTCACGCTTATGTTTTTTTTACTTTTTTGACGTGAAATTGGCAAAAATGAAATTTTGCGAAAAACACATGTTCGCGCCCCTGGCACGTCGCGAACATGATGTTGCAGAATGAAAATTTATTTCTTTTAGTATGGGAAGAGCCTTTTGGTCATCCCCAACTTATCCTAAGTGCCAAAAACATGTTTATGGGTCTGAAACAACCCAAATAGTGCCTGAAAATGTGCCTCGAATATGCCTACATTCATAATATCCTCAATTCTCAAAATCTGTGTATGATATAAAAAATCTGACTTCATATTTTTTATCAGGGGAATATTAAGTGGAAAATGGGTATAACCTTAAGTTTAGAACAATAGTAAAAAAATGATTTTTTTCCATGTTTGCGCAAAACAGTAAGTGTGCACGATGGTTCCACGATGCGAACCCATCGTGGACCAGTGTAGTTGTTGCCAATTTTTTTTATTTCGGTCCAACGCCCTTTGGTCTTAAGCCTGAGCCTTCTTTTGCATATAAATAACTATACTTAGTCAATTTTCAACCCCATATCATTTGAGTCATTCCCCAAAACCCTCTCTAAGACTGACCAAATTTAAGAAATTCATTCAAGCTTCAAGTTCTCATTCAAATCTTAATCAAAGGAAACTCCAAAGTTGAGGTATATGGGTTTCAACCATTGGGTCCTTTTACCTATAGTTCCCAACCCTCCTTTTCGTCTAAATTTCATGTTTTCAAGTTGGATTAACTATGGGTATATGTTGTCATTTCATAAAATATTGACTATTTAAGCATGTTTTGATCTACGAATCTCTGATCTATCATGAGATTTGATGAAGGGTTTTAATGTATCTTGATTGAAGGTGTCACTAAGTGTTGGTCGGTTGATCTACATTGAGTTTTCTTACATGATTTCACTCTTGAATTGTATGATTTTGAACTAGCATTACACACTTGCAAAGTGTGATATAAAATATTCGATTGAAGTCTTAAGTTATTGATGATATATTACATGACCTATGAGTCAAGTCACTTCATAATGATTATGACAATGTATATATGTGTTTAATTCATAGGAAGTATTGATGATGTTTTAAATTGATCACCTTGTTGAGCAGAGGGGTAGGAGGGGTGCCATGCCTCAATCAGCTTGTTTAGAGGGTGTCATGTCTCAATCACTTTGATGAGGGAGTGTCAAGCCTTGGTGTCCTTGTTAAGGGAGTGTCAAGCCTCAATCACCTTGTCTAGGGGGTGCCAAGCCTTGGTCGCCTTGTGGAGAGGGTGTCAAGCCTTAATCATCTTATCGAGGGGTGGTATGCCCGTCTACCAACTGAGGGGTATATACCTCAATCACCTTTCAAAGGGATGATATGCCTTAGAGTTTAAGTAATAGTTTGCTTGGTCTATGATAATGGTTTCTTCCTACACATGTGACATGTTCTATGCAACTATGTTTTACTTCAAGCATTGATCATGCTTGTCATATTGTTATTATACTCACCCATTGCCTATGTATATGCATTGACTATGTTGCCTGTCTCTTGTTGCATTGTACCCTACATACTTAGTACATTCAAACATACTAACACATACTATATGCCTACATGATGTTACTATGTAGGGACCATATCTCCATTTGATCATGCTCCTCCTACACGTGGCTAGTACAATCTCTTGAAGTGAGATTTGGTGAGTCCTCATCTTCGAGGAAAATATCTATTGATTTCATAGTATATAAAGACTCTTTTCTTTTGTTGGATGCTTATGACTATTAGACTAAGCCCAGAAAGTGTCATGGTACCCGCTTAATTCCATTTTTAAAGGTGTTGTTACATAAGTGATGTAATTATACTTTGAACTTTAAATTTTCTATGTTACATAAGTACTAAACTCTTTCACTTAGTCCCGAATCCCCCTTTTTTTAATCTATTTTATTGATATTTTTCTTCTGTGATCAAAGATGTGTGTATGATATACTATGAGGCGTGTTTGGCGTTCCTTTGAGTTCCTTATTCATCGTGTCACGTCTAGGCCCTAGGTTTGCATCGTGATAGACTTGGTATCATAAAACTAGGTTTTTAATGGTCTTGGGAATCTAACACACCATATCGATTAGAGTCTTATTCATGGTTGTGAAGTGCACTATGACTATGAATGGGAGGCTATGAGGCATTTCAGGAAATATTTCACTTTTTCATGGTCTATATCATGCATTAGTTGTAAAGTAAGCCTTTTCCCCTAATGAATATTCTTTGCTCTTCTAGCTATTGATCATGTTGCTATAAAGAGGAAGGCCAACGAGGGGCCATGCACCTATGGGACACCCAACTTATCCCACCCCTCAAGCTACTCAAGAAGATGGGGCTACCGGATTGAGATCTGGAATGCTATCACTATTTTAGCCTATGCTATGGCTAATCAAATCAACCAAGGGGCCCAAGCCCCTCATGCTCTCATTTTGGCCTCAATGGTACAAAACTTCACTGGGAAGAACCCACCGAACTTCCATGGGTCTAAAGTGGATGAGGATCCTTAAGATATCAGTTATAAGGTGTATAACGTTCTATCTATTATAGGCTTGAATTCAAAGAAGAAGGCGGAACTAGAAGCCTATCAACTAAAAGATGTGGCTCAAATTTGGTCTTTGCAGTGGAAGGTGGAGAGGGGAAATCATGGTGCTATCCCTTGGGAAGAGTACAAAACCACCTTCCTCAATTGGTTCTTCCCTGTGGAATTAAGAGAGGCTAAGATGATGGCATTCATGAATCTTCAGCTAGATCCTATTAGTGTTAAGGAGTATGCCTTCAAGTTAAACCAATTCTCTAAGTATGCTCCTCAATTGATTGTCGATCTATGGTCAAGGATGAACAAGTTTGTGTCGGGGGTGTCTGACTTTAATAATGAGTGTCATACCCCAATGCTTTGTAAGTGATGTAGATTTGTCTCAGCTGATGACTTATGTCGAGCAACTTGAGGGTGAGAAGCTTAGAAAGAAAAGTGAGGGGTTCAAGAGGGCTCGATTTGATGGTAGCTCCCAAGATCAAGAGTTCGATAATGCTCCAAACAAAGGGTTAGCTATTAATATTGCGTCTAACTTAAAATGGCAAGATGGTAATTATGGAAGAACTATTACTAAGTGTCAAAGGTGTGGGAGGAACCATGGTGGCCCATGCTTGAGGAAGACCAATGCTTGTTATGGTTGTAGTGAAGTGGGCCATAAGCTAGTTGATTGGCTATATACTCGAAAAAGGTGTAAAGGTGGTCGACTTGAAGAGTAAGGTGGTCATGTTGATCAAGAGGCTTAAGGTGGCCAAGGGGGTGCTCCACGACATAATCGATTCGATGCTCTTCAAGGGAGGCAAGGAGGGGATGAGGTACTAGATGTTGCTACAGGTATGTTGAGTTTTGCTTTGTCTTTGAGGTGTCTGCATTGATAGGTTCTGGTGTCGCTATTTCTTTCATTATTTCTTTTTGTTGCTAGTGGGCTTTATGTGTGTACCAAATTGTTATGTGAGATTCTTCGATGTCTACCCACATTGGTAAGTCTAATGTTGCTAGAAAAGTTAATAGAAATTGTCTCATGGTCATATTACATTAGGTCTTGCCTTGTGATTTTGTTGAATTAGATATGGTGGATTTTGATGTCATTCTTGGGATAGATGGGTACATGAATATTGTGTCTCCATTGATTGTAGTACCCGTAGAGTTATATTCCAATTCCCTAATGAACTCATCCTTGATTAGGGAATTTTAAGGTGGTAGTGGAGGGGTAAGTTCATTTCTTGTCTTAAGGTCCAATTCATCTCTAAGGAGTGCATTTATCATCTTGTAAGAGTAGAGATATTGAGGCTAAGGTCCTTCCTATTAAGTCAATTCTGGTGGTCAATGAATTCTTGATGTCCTTTTCGATATTTTAAATTTTGGGTGGTGTCTTTTGGTTTGGCTAGTTCATCGGCTATGCCTGTAGGTCTCATGAACATGGTTTTTAAACCTTACCTTGATATGTTTGTAGTGGCTTTTAGTGATGATATGTTGGTTCATTTCCAGAAGTGTGGAAGAACTTCTAAATCATTTAAGGGTGATATTGCGAATTTTGAGGAATAGGAGGTTGCTTGCTAATTATGGGAAATGGTAATCTTTGGGTAGCAAACATGTGGTTGGACAAGTACACTGGTTGATTAGGTTAGGGATGAGGTTAAGTGAAGTTGACAATAGAGGTTTTCTTCTAAAGGGAGATACTAAGGTGGGTTATATGTGTTTAAGGTTGACAATTGGGCCCAAGGTGTAGGGACCCTTATAGGGAGATGAGGAGAATTGGTAAGGTTGCAAATGGATCGAAGTTGCCTATGGACATGAATATGGTTCATCTGGTCTTCCATGTGCCAAGATTGAGGAGATGTGTTGGTGATACAAGTGCTATAATACCCTAGAGGTTGTGGATGTTAAGGAGGAAAATTTGACCGATGAGGAGGTTCCGGTGGTACTATGGGCTGGACATGTGAAAAGTTGGGGAATAAAGATGTGGAGTTCACCAAGGTCTTTCAGAAGAATCATCAAGTATAAAATGTCACTTTGGGAGCCTGAGCAGACATGAAGAAGTGATATTCGTATCTCTTTCAATCTATTCAATCCTAAGATAACAACTAAGTCCATTATATGATTTCAAGTCTTAAGTTTCAGCCCTTATGTCATTTGCATGCATTCATGTTTATGATGACAAGTTTATGGTGATTTTGACACTTATGTTAACATTTTTGAAATGATATTTAAGTGCATTGTTGTACTCATGTGTTGGTCTCGAATTATCTTAGTTACTTATCTTATATACATTTGTTTGACATTTACGAATGAATGTTCCCAAGGGGGAGATATTGAAACGCCCCAAAAAGTGCCACAAAATGTACCTCGAAAATGCCTGTATCCACAATTTTTTCACATCCATAATTCATGCGTGATATCAAAAATCCAACTTTATATTTTTTTTGTGGGTAAAATTTAGTAGGGAATGGGTATAACCTCGATTTTAGAGCAACCATAGCATAATTTGATTTTTTTAAGTTTGGCCAAAACTGTAAGTGCGCGATATGCGGAACCATCGCTGACCAATGCATTTGTTGCCAGTTTTTTTCATTTTTCTAGAATGCCTTAGGTCTTGGGCCTAAGACTTCCTATGCATAAAAACACCTATACTTAGTCACAACCCCATATTATTCAAGCCATTTTCCAAAAACCTCTGTAACACCTAGCCAAATATTTTACCTAAATTCAAGTGTCCCAAACTCATTCTGGATCTCAAGAAATTCACTCAAGCTTCAAGTTCTCATTCAAACCTTCATCAGGGGAATCTCAAAGTTGAGGTATATGGGTTTCAGCCATTGGGTCCTTTCATCTATAGTGCCCAACCTTCCTTTTCATCTAAATTTCATGTTTTCAAGTTAAATTAACTATGGGTATCTCTATTATGAAAGTTGACTATAAACTATGTTGGGGTTTCATAAAATGTTGACTATTTAAACATGTTTTGAGTTACGAGTCTATGATATATCATGAGATTTGATAAGAGGATCTAATTAGCTTGCATAAGGGTGTCAACACGTGTTGGTGGGTTGGTCTACATTGACTTTTCTTACATGATTTTACTCTTGAATTTACGTGATTTTGAACTAGCATTAAACACCCACAAAGTGTTTGATAAAATATCTGATTAAGAAGTCTTGAGCTATTGATGTTCTATTACATGGCCTACGAGTCAAATGACTTTATTATTATTATGGGGTTCTATGGCTCAATTACCTTGACGAGGGGGTGTCAAGCCTCAGTGGCCTTTTTGATGGGGTGTCAAGCCTCAATCATCTTGTTGAGGGGTTGCCAAGCCTTAGTGGCCTTGTTGAGGGTTGGTCAAGCCTCAATCACCTTATCTAGGGTGTGCCAAGCCTTGGTCGCCTTGTAGTGGGGGTGTCAAGCCTCAATCACCTTGTTGGGGGGTGGTATGCCTATAGTACCAATTGAGGGATGTATACCTTAATTAGCTTTCAAGGGGGTGGTATGCCTTGGAGTTCGAGCAATAGTTTGCGTGGTTTATGATGATGGTCTTCTCCTACATAAGTAATATGTTCTATACAAGAATGTTTTACTTCAAGCATTAATTGTGCATGCCATACTGTTATTATACTCACCCATTGCCCATGTATGTGCATTTTGACTATGTTGCCTACCACTTGTTGCATTGCATCCTATATACTTAGTACATTCAAACATACTAATGCATACTCTATGCCTACATGATGTTACCATGTAGGGATCGGAGCTCCGTTTGATCATCCTCCTCCTCAACATGGCTAGTACTATCTCTTGAAGTGAGTTTTTTTGATTCCTCAACTTCAAGGACAATATCTATTGATTTTATGTTATGTAAAGATTTTTTTTTGTTGGATGCTTATTACTATGGGGGTAAGCCAGAAAAGTGTCGTGGCCCCTGCTTATTTTCATGTTTAGAGGTGTTGTTGGACAAGTGATGTAATTATACTTTGAACTTTGACTTCGCAATGTTACATAAGTACTAAACTCTTTCCCATAGTCCCAATTCCACCTTATTTATATGTATTTTGTTGTTATTTTGCTTCCACGATCAAGTATATGTGTATGATATGCTAAGAGACTTGTTTAGGGTTCCCCATTTGCCGTGTCACGTCCATCCCCTGGGTTCAGGTCATGACAGGGTCATTTGTATCAGACTAAAGGGTTTCAAAACCCATTTTTCTTAATTTCGAAACGAGAGTTCTTGAGAGACAAAGAAGAGAATGCTTGGGGATTCAAGATTGGGGTCAATTCCTTGAAGACCATCAAGTGTGTTCTTTATCATAGGTATATAAGGCTACCTAAAGCATGAGACTGTTCTGCCATGTTCCCCCATTTCGTTGTACAAAGTTAATAGTTGAAGGTGATGAGTTTTGTCTTGAATGTTTTTCTGAAAACTATTTTACATTAAATATATTTTCTTGACTTAATAATCATCATAACTTGAATTATTTGTTTAAATAAATTATTAAAAATTATTATATAAATCTTATATGATCACTTCGTTAGAAATTACAAGAATGAATTTAGGGGTTAATGGCTAGAGCCTTGACCATATGTGTGCATGCTTGTTATGGTCTAGGTCCTGAGTTGAATGTAATGATGTTGATGAGATTGATATCCTTAGAGTCTTAAAGAGGTTGAATTTAATCTTTAAAGAACGTTCCTAATTCCTTAAGTTAATAGATGTTGAGATTACTTGATGTTTCTTGTGCAAAAGAGACCAAATGATGAGTAATCTTGTTGTTTGATAGCTTATGAGCATATTGAGTCCTGGGAGGAGTATTAAGCACCAAAATGAGTAAGAGAGAGTCATTCGCACTCATTAACTATATGGCTAGCATAGGAGAGGATTGGACCATAAAAAAGGGATGTTTCGTCACTCCTAAAAGTGGACTTGATAGATTTATGGATCCACTAGTAGACACGTCCTCTACCCTAGGAAGGTATTAGACGGATGTGGCAATGACATCACTTTCATTGTATCATCACACGCTCATAGGTGATGGTTGTTGATAAGAGCAACTAAGAGATAAGTTTCATCTTGATAGTACTTTAATGTCGATGTGATGGTATGAGTCTTGATTGATGTTGATGTGATACTGTCCTACCCCTTATCCTGAGATGAGATGAATACTTGATGAGTTGATGTCATTGTATGTTTTTATACCTAATTTTTTACTTTTAGCCTATTTATATACTGTACATTCCACTTACTAACACCATTTGGCACTGAATCATTTCATGATACAGATTCAATAGATAGAGGACTTTAGCAAAAAATTCATTGAGGTTTAGATACTTTGTGAGTCCTCCTCTACATTTAGAGGATGTCTGTTATTTCATTTTCTTACATTTCAAGTTGTTCTGAGATTGTGGTAGTCATGACTATCATGGTACCTTCCCAGACTTACTGAGATAGAGACTTCATGGACATATAGATATGATGTATTGATGTTGAGGTCTTTCCCTTTGTTAAACTGAGTACCTTAATTCTATCTTATGGTATGGACGATGATGACTGATCTTGTTGCTTATGGCCCATATTTCTTAATGAGGATATGATATGATAGAGTTGCCCTCTATTATGTATTCTATTATCTTCTACTAATCTATTCATTTAGCAAATGTGATGAGGCCAAGTGGCTCGCTTGGGAACTAGCAATAGTCTCTGAGTGCCAGTTATACGCAGGGTACCCTTCTGGGGCATGAAAAACTTAGTCTTGGAGCACAAATTTAAGTGTCCTAGGGAGTCTAAGAAGCAGTGTCTAGTAGGGTCTTATTTATGGGATGTTGCGCATAACATTTCATAAGCAGGAGGCTATAGGACATTAGGAAGTGTTACCCATCTTCTATGATTTTAGTTCGTGCGATAGAGTTTTAAGTCTATTTAAATTTTATTCTAATTTGTGCATGAACTACTGCTCAGAGAGATGCCTCAGCCCCAACTGCTGAGAATTCCCAATCAGAGGTCCCTACTCTGATGCGGACAAGGAGATGGGGTCAACCTGCTAGGACTACTGAGGTCCTACAAGTGCCCCCTACAAAGTCACAGCCAGCCCGCACCTCAGAGGCAGCGTTTAGGGAAGCCATTACCATGCTTACTCAACTAGTGGCCTTCGATGGTAATAGTAGGTCCTTAGGCTCCTAGTTACTACAGAGACTTCTTATGTATGAACCTTCAAGTGTATACAGGGTCAAACATTAAGGAGGAATCGTAGAACTTCATCGACGAAATGTGAAATGTCTTGAGGGCTATGCATGCTAATGAGATTAAAGTTGTTGAGGTTGCCTCATACTAGTTGTAAGAAGTTGCAAATATCTGGTATAACCAATGGGAGAAGAGTAGAGGTGAAAATGCTAAACTTGTAGAGTGCGATGAGTTGGAGAGTACTTTCCTTGATCACTTCTTTCCCTAAGAGTTGAAGGAGGCAAAGGTTGATAAGTTTGTGAACTTAAAACAAGAGGGGATGAACATTAATGAGTACAATATCAAGTTTCTTAAGTTGTCTAGATATGATCCTGTGATTGTCCAAGACATGAGGGCAAGGATGAGGAAGTTTGTATTTGGTTTGGGTAGGCATGCGAAGAAGGAATGCAAAGTGGCATTATAGATCCTAGGTATGGATATTTCTAGGTTTATGGTATATGCCCAACAAACTATTAAAGATAAAAAGAGAGATAGAGAAGAGCGGATGAGCAGGAAAGCAAAATCTGAGCCTAGCTACCAAAGACAAAACAAGGGTAATAAATCCTACTTTCAAAAGAGGTCTTCTCATTATGCAACCTCTGCAGCAAGTACACCTATCCTACAAAATAGGTATAATCAGAAGTCTTATCGTTACCAGAATTTCAGGGCCCAGGGTCCCTAATCTCAAGCTACTGTGACCTAAGGTATGAAGGAAAAACCACCTTGTGGCAAGTATTGTAAACTTCATCGAAGTAAGTGCCGCATGGGCAAAGATGTATGTTACTCCTGTGGTCAGACCGGTCACTTAAGTATGAGTGCCCGAAAAGGAGACGAGGTGAAGAAAGTAATAGAGTACAGGTCGTCGCAGCAACCCCAACTGACAGTCATCATAGGGGTACTACTACGAGTGCAAGAGGCGGGAAAAACCATCTTTATGCCATGGGTAATCATCAGGATCAGTAGGTAGCACCAAATATTATTACGAATATGCTTCTAGTCTTTACGTTTGATTGTTGTACATTGCTTGACCTGGCTGCCACTCTATCTTTTGTAACTCCCTATATGGCTAGTGGATTCGAGATCCTTCGAGAGTGTTTGTTTGAACTCTTTTCTATTTCGATTCCTACTGGTGAGTCTATCTTAGTTGAAAGGGTTTATAAGGATTATTTAGTATCTACTTATCATAAAGATACATTGGTTGACTTGGTAGAATTAGAGTTGGTTGACTTTAATGTGATCCTTGGGATGGATTGGCTTCATGCCTATTATGCCTCCATTGATTGTAGGACCCGGATTGCTAAGTTTCAATTCCCTAATGAAACTACCTCAGAGTGGAAATGTAGTTCTGTTGCACCTAAGGGTAAGTTTATATCCTATCTTATAGCCAAAAAGCTAATCTATAAACGGTGTATCTACCAGCTCATGCGAGTTAAGTCTGATGCTGTTGAGTTCCCCCTCTAATATAGGTCCAGATTGTAAATGAGTTCCTTAAAATATTCCTCAAGGGAGTCCTTCTTTATCGGGAGATTGACTTTGGGATTGATGTTCTCCCCGATACCCAACCAATCTCAATCCTACCCGAGCTTATAATCAGCCAGAGCCAGAGACTGGTCTCCCAACAACGAGTTCGGTTACCCCGCCAGCTTTAGAGGGCCGGGCATAAGAACCTCCAACTCCCTAGCCAAGTGCTGATATCGGGGAACTCAGGGAGGCAGTACAGTTTCTGACCCAGATTGTGGCCCGTCAGACTCATAGACAGGAGCCGGGAAGTAGTCAGGCTGCCCGTCGAGATAATTCCCGGGCCCGTGATTTCTTGGCATATGGACCACCAGAGTTTTTCGGGTCTAGACCTTCAGAGGATCCACAGGAGTTCGTAAGACAAATGCAGCAGACTTTGAGGGTGATTGGAGCTTTAGAAGTGGAATCAGTGGAGTTGGCATCTTACAGATTACATGACGTTACGACAAATTGGAATGAATCGTGGTTGTTGTCCCAGGGTGCAAACACTCGACCTGCAGTTTGGGGAGAGTTTACTGAAGCCTTTTTGGCTCACTTTTTACCTCCCGAGATCAGACGCGCCAGGGA
>JAOTQJ010122661.1:0-10535 GCA_025642045.1 Solanum sejunctum
CAGCCTATCTCAGTCCTTCCATATAGATTGGCTCCCACAAAATTGAAGGACCTAAAAGAGCAATTGATGGATTTATTGGAGAAGGGTTTCATTAGACCTAGCCGATCTCCATGGATTCAACATCGAGAGGAAGTGTTTGGACTTGCCCTCCTCTTACTTTTTCTTAGGCCTTTGAGGGAAAGGATGAGGGGCTTTTGGAATTGACTTCAATTTTTTATGCTTCCTTACCTTTTTTCATTGCATCCCAATAATCTCCGAACCTTCTTGCTCAACCACAACTTTGCCACTAAGACCCTTCTCATCACGTTTATCCACAATCACTGGCATAAGGAGATCTATGGTGCTTTTGCCCCTCTGAGTCATAACCGCCATGCAATACCCTTCATTTTTAGGATTTTGAACCATATTGTAGGGTAATGTGCCCTCTCGATTGTCGCATCCCAAACCTAGGCCCTAGACATAATGGGGAACCCAAAGGAACCCCAATCAAGCCTCTTAATTTGTCATTACACATCCTTAGTCGTGGAAGCATATAAAAGGCATAAAGTAAGCAAAAGGAACAAAGGGCTAAGGGATACCTAGTCAAAACATCAACATCAAGGAAAAGAAGTCATAGCTCATGTTACTAATACATAACTCGTCCAACAAACATCTCTAAATACATAGATAGAGCAGGGGCCAAGATAAAGCTACCGGACTCACCCTCATAGTCAATAAAACATAAGATAGTGTTTCCATGCATAAAAGTTAGCAACATAGACTAAAGTCCCAAAATGTAGTACTCACCAACAAACTTACAGTAGGACCAACTAGCCACGTGGAGGAGGAGGAGGATAAACTTGAGCACCAATTCCTATGTGGTGATAACATGTAGGCAAGAGTATGTGTTAGTGCATTTGAATGAACTAAGTATGCAGGATGCAATGCAATAAGAATTATGTATCATAGTCAAAATGCACGATATTAAGCAACAGCCATAATATACAATATGCCATGTATGATCAATGCTTAAGTAAAACATGCTTAAGTAACTCATGCCTGTACAGGATATCATATGTGTGGAAGAGGCCAACCTAGTTTCCAAAGGTACAACCCATTGGTATGTTAGTGATGATGCCACCCCATCACTTTGGTGGATGAGTTGAGTACTAGCCCTCATCTAGGTTGGTGATAATGCTGCCCCACCACCAACCATTAGTATCTTAGTGATGATGCCACCCCATCACTTAGGTGGATGAGTTGAGTACTAGACCTCATCTAGGTTGGTGATAATGTTGCCCCACCACCAAGGTGGATGTGTACTAACCCTCATCTAGGTTGATGAGTACTAACCCCCATCTAGCTTAGTGATGACACCGCCCTATCTCTTAGCTAGATGAGTACTAACCCTCATCTAGATTGATGAGTACTAACCCCCATCTAGTTTAGTGATGATGCCGCCCTGTCACTAGGGCGAGAAGTAAAAACCCTTCATTAAGTTATCCGGGTGCTTAGACCCCTCAAATTACACATGGTCGAGTTCTGCACTTTACATAGGATTCATCATATGGTCTAATGCAACACTTCATATAGGAATAATCATATTCATAATCTCATTTCATCATCATAACATCATTCATATCATATCTCATGCTTAGGACCTTCAATTTCCTTAAGAAACCATAATTGGACATTTTATCAAACACTTTGGGGGGTGTAGTGGGTGTAAAAGACCATGCATTTTAGAGATGAAATCATGCTAGAAAATCTATTGTAAAACAATCAATCAATACCTTGTAATACCCCAAAGATATTCACATCAAACCCCTCATCCAAACTTACAATAGATCCAAGATATATAGCTCACAACATCGGAAAATAGTCACAACTTTGCATAGCTTTAACATAGTTCATAAATATGTTCATACTAGTAAACCCATTTGTTAACTCAACATTAAATCATACAATTTAGAAAAAAGGAAGCTTGGGTATCATTGGTGAAAGGAACCCATGAAAGAAACCCACATACCTTAGGTCTAGAGTTGCTTGGAATTGAGATTGGGAAGAATGGAGGCTTGGAAATGATCTTTGAATCCAATCTTGTTCTTGGGTTTACTTGAAATTGAATTGGGGCTTTATGGAGAGTTTTGAGAGGATTAAGAGTGCATTTGAGATGATAAAAATGTGTTTGATCCTTTTGAAATATTGTTTAGGTATTTTAGGAAGTTTCAGATAGAATTGGGAGTCTAAAAAGGGCGTTACAGTAATTAAAATTTATGGAGATGCCATAAGTGAACGGATGGAACAATTAGCAAAGTATCATCCCACTGGAGACTTCACTAGATGTGTGACACTCCATTGGGTAGTGTAGAGTGCCCACGTGTAGTGCCTTAGTGAAATAAATGGAAGTTGGGAAACTTGGAAAAATTGACATCTCGTCACTTTGACGGACCGCTTCACAAACCGTGTGGTGTTACACGAACCATGTACAGGTCCATTCCAAATCACTTAGACAAACAAAAGTTATAGGACACCACATTTCCAAGTTCCATGGGCCATCCCACCCCACACGATCCGTCCACAGTGCCTGTGGCACCACCCTTAGCCACATTTTGCGTAATTTTCAACAAGCTCCCTTTGGCACACATTGTGGCTATCCCCACAGTCAGTGGTGAGCCACATGGCCCATACCACTGGCCGTGCCACCTTCCTTAGTGACAAAAATAGCTTTTTCCCACCCCATCTGCCCCAAACAGCCTGTCAAAGGCCACACTAGCAGTCAAACAGTCCATGTGACAACACTGTATGGGAGGGCCTCATGAAAACGGTCGTAACTCCTTCATCCGACCTCAGAATGAGTTGAAACCAAGTACATTGTGAATTCAAATCAAAGGGATTTCATTTAACATATAGTGGGCCACCCAGTTCTAAGTGGTATAAGAGTTATGCTAGTTTAAAATTGACTTATATGAAACAACACCTAAAACTTAACTTGGAGGCAAGTCTTGAACTCGTTTAGGTAGTAGGAGTCTCTCATGAATCTAGTACATCCCCAACCTAACCAAATGATACTTGAAACATGGATACACAAGAGAATAAAGTTGGGGTGTCACATCAATTGCAATGAAAATTCCCTAAACTATTGCTCTAGTTTCTTAATCAACACCTAGTGAGACTCTATTTTTTGGTTAATACTTGGGATATCCGCTTTCATACCCTTTAGGGTCTCATCTTGGTGATCAGTTCTCTTTAACAACTTCTCAAACAACTTTTCAAGCTTAGAAGTTCTTGGCATGGCATCACGATTATGAGGTGGCATGTAAGGACCATTCCTGTAGCCCTCTCTTCTGTCCCATTCGGAATCTGGCACTCTCTTTCTTTCATAGTATCCATCCCCAGTTGTATCTATATGAACCGTGATAGTTGAAGTTCCAACCTTGATTCCTAGAACCTTGCCTCTAATAGTTTGAATTAGACCCTTGGGGGTTGTTATAGAAACCCACTACTTGATTGCTTACGAACATGCATCTTCATGAAAGAACAAATCTTGATAGATGGGAGCCTTCGGAGGCTAGTGAATGACTACTTTGATACTTGCTTCATTTTGCTTCAAGTCCAAGTCCATACTTATGCGAGGTTGAGCGAGTTGCTCCATGATCTCTTCGTTTACCTTTGCTTGCTCATTGTTGGTGTTGACGGCAAAATTCATCGCACCTCGCTCTCGTTGACCCCATGCTCTATTGGTTTTAACCACTTGCTCCGTCTTTGTGGCTATCAATGCAAAAGGTTGGTCAAGAAACATGCCTCCAATGATTGTGTCAGTGCAAGCTTGGCTATTCTCATCAAGTGCCCGATAGAAAATCTCAACCAAGGCATCATCAACAATCTTATGATCGGAGACCATCCTCAAGCATTTGGTAAATCTCCCCTATGTTGTGCTAATAAAGTCACTCAGCATGCCCAAAGTTGTTTACGTGATTCTTGAGCTTCAACTTCTTAGATCTTAGGAAGTATCTTTCAAGGAATACTCTTTGAAGCTCAGTCCAACTTGTTATGGTACCTAGAGGAAGCTTAGACAACAATGGAGTTGCATTGCTAATCAACAACAGTGGAAACACTCTTAAACCAATGGCATCAAGAGAAAGATTTAGTGTCCCCATGACACTATTACAGACAAACACCATATTTAGGAGATGATGGTGGGGATCCTCTGAAGGTAGCCCTAAGAATAATCCATGATTTTGGAGCATTTCGAGCAACCCATTTGATACCGTGAACTTTGTATCTGCTAGTAAAGGAGGAAATACTATGGCACCGATAATGTCCATATCCATAGGGTTCAATTGATCTAATTCTAACCATAAGCGTTTTCATTGAAGTCCCTAAGCTATGGCTTGTTACCCCTTGGTGGTGGATTCTTCTCTCTTCCCATATCCTCATTCTTATTAATATCCTCCTCAACATCGATATCCTCATTCACTTAAGCCATTCTCCTCTCTAGTCGATAGATCTCCAAATTGATAGGAGCTAAGGAATTACCTTGGAACCTTGTGTTAGGTATACAACCTAGTACACCCAATGAGTAAAATCATACAAAAACAACAAAAACATAGGTAAAATACACTAGAACTAACTAATAGTGAAATAAAGTCAAAACCTAGTTGTATTACCTGACCGGCGCTAGAATTTCTGATGAAGTTCATGAACTAAGAAGAAAGCAATCGTTGTCAGAATTTAACCTAACCGAAGGTTAGGGTCAAATCCACAGGGAATACACGGTTTGACCAAGAGAATTCACTATCAATTATTTCGAATATCAATAACTAAAATCTCTAAATGGGGTAGGGGGTTGTGATTCAAGAAAAAAAATAAAATAAACACTATACTACAATGCGAAAACACACACTCAATTTTAGGGACAACTTGGGAATTGTGTTTCCTATAGTTGTTTGACTCGATTACCCTAGGTAACATAACTTCAATTAGTGATTCGCATGCAGGACGGTAACTTAGTTTCTTGCACCCCTCTTCTGAAGCTGAAGGTCCAATTTCACAATGGTGCTTGGTCAACCACCATGGTGTGCCAACTAATTGTTACCTATTGTCCCTGTCAACCTCCCCTTCGTCAGGTTTGGTTGATTAGATGAGAACACATCAATCAAATTTTGTCATCTACTTTCCTTTTCCTATTTATCACTACCTTGGTTAGGATCATGATAGTAAGCAGTGTTTGGTGTTGGCCATCACAAAACAACAATCATAATGAAGGAAAATAAATAATACATGAAAAACCCTAATTATAGAAATGCAACAAACCTAGGTTATCTCAAATCAAATGGCTCCCACAACCTCAAGTTGTGGGTACCATGGATAAGGCAAAACAAGAAAAAATGCAAATAAATGACATGATTGAGTATTTTACCTAGGGCAATGAAGATTGAAGACACCAAAAGTTGTAAACCAAAAGCTTGATCGATTGACAATGAGCACAAACAAAGGTTTACAATCCCCAAAATTGGTTTTTTTAAGAGAAAAAGATAATCTAAGCTAAAAACCTTAGAGTTTCCTTGAGAGAATATTCAAAGACGATAAAAACTTCTGTGGTTCGAATCTCCCCTTTTAAAACCCTAACTTAAACTTTATATATTGTTTACAAAATAAGAAAAAGCTACACAGAAAAGATAGTTGGCAGTTGGTACGCCACACAAGTACGACTCGTAGGATGGCCTATGAGTCATAATCAGGGTCTCGTATCAGGTGTTTGGCATCTTGGACTCAAATAGTATGACCCGCTGGTATGAGTCATAGCTTGGTCTATGACTTATATGCTTCGCTTGTAGCCTATGCCTTTAGGTTTTGGTCCAACATTTTGGCTCTCTGATTCCTGCTATGAGTTCACCCATATGAGTTATAGAGAGACTTAGGACTCGTAGGATGGCCTCATATGGGTGACCTACATTCAGCAAATTTTTTTATTTTTAGTCTTTGTTTCATGCTACTACACAGCCTACGACCTATAGCTTGGGCTATGACTCGTAGGTGAGATCCTTTCCATATCTACCATATTATCAAACCAACTTTAGATTAATAAGGCAAGTTTTGGGTCCACACAAGAAGCATGAATACAACAAAATAAGCTCATAGTACACATGGCAACTGCATCCACAATCAAGTATAGACTCACATGTCATGCTTTCAGTCTCAGTTTTCCTTCAAAATATCAGAACAAACATTGTTAGATACTAAAAATTGTATGAATGCATCAATAATCACAACCTGATAAATTTTGAGCGTACCCAATTTTTCATCAAAACATTGAAAACAAGACAAAATTATGTATATGCTAATAAATACCACTACTATGACTTTACCTATTAGCTATACTACATAAACATGCCGGTTTAATAGAAAAGTAACTATCCACAAGGAAAAAGATAAATGACAAGAAAAACTTTGGATCAAAAATAAGGGAAATATGGATTTAAGGCTACTCAGACTTCACCTTAATCCATAACTTCCACCACCCCATCAAAAGATGACACTTTGTCCTCAAAGTAAAAACAAGAACAAAAACATGACACAATAACATAGAAATATATATATAAATCCATTAAAAACCAAAAATAAACATTCAGAGTAGAAGTAAAAATAACATCCAATAGAGTCATATTTAAACACAACTAAATGAAACATAGTAAAAAGAGATTGTCTGAAAAGAAAACAAAGTATCCATCATGAAAAAATGAGCACTAAGATCAAAAGAAGTCAAACATCATGGTGTATTAAGCACCTATCTCTGACTGGTCTGTGGTGTCCTGGGCTGTCTTTCTTCCTTTACTGTGTTCCAAAAGTAACCTCTCCAGGTGGGGCATGCTATGATGTCTCTATCTTTGAATAGCCACCAACAAAATGGACTCCTGCACCACCTTCTTGGGTATGGGCTACTCCTCTTGTCTCGGCTTCTTCGAGCTCAGGTCTGTGATAACGTACTCGAGGGGCCTCTTTATGGATTGTGCGACTCCATAATTAGGTCCAACTTGCAACCTTTGAATAGTCTCCACTAAGATATCAACTATCTCACCCCTGACCATAACTTTACTTAGCTGTGGTGCCTCATGGGCTTCATGAGCCTTGGAAAGTTACCTTATTAGTAAGAGGCATAGAATTCTTAGACCAGGTAAGGGGCGTACTACCCTAGTGTTTATGATAACTATTCTAACCCATGGCAGTCAATATTAGCTTCTAACCCTAGCACACTATTCAGCCCCTGAATTTTTCAACCTTGCCTCCTCATGAAATCTCCCATTGGCCTCCTTCAACCTTTAAGTTCCAATCCATTATCGTAGATCTCTTTCATTCCCAGGACATACCCTCTTGTGTTTTGCGGATCAATGGAGGTGATGGTTTAAGAAGAATTAGCTAGTGGTAGAGGAACAATCTGTTCTGGGTGAGTTTGAGAAACTTCAAGAGAACCAGAGTTAGAATTGGAGTCGTCATTATCTGAACCATCTTATTTATTTTCCTCATTAGACTGGGAGGAGCTATCCACTTCCCTTAGTATTTTGGTTGATTGTGCTAGTGTTACAGGCATGTTCACCTCAGGATTAGGGTGCACATTTATCTCTTCAATTGATTGCTTATCCTCAGAGGACTTATCTCTCAGTTGGTGTCCTAGGGATAGGGCAATAACTCTTTGTCTTCTTGGAGACATTATCTCTACAAAACCATTATAAATCAAAGCCTGAGTGCCATGATGTCTTATACCAGCTAGATAATACATAAAATAATCAAACAACTAATAATAAAATATAAAAAGGATTGGACTAGGTTCAGGGCTGTAGATACGAAGTACAGGTATGACTCGTAGTGTTACCTATGAGTCATAGTCTTGACTCATATCTCATTCTAAAGACATTTAGAAAATTCAAATTTGGGAGACGAGACCACCATTATAACTCATAATAGGTGCTATATGAGTCATAGGTGAATCTCGTATGTAAGGGTTAAGACACCATGGATGACTACGTGATTCTATGAAGGGCCACTACGATTCATAATGGGTATATCATAACAGAAAGTAGGTCGCCTATTGGGTGTCTCTAACCTTTCCACTGAAACTAACAATAAATTAAAAAGGCATTAGTTGCAACCACAAAAATATATGTGATATAGCAGCAAACGTAAGTACACTTCATTACCAAACATGTTAAAACATAGCATGAGTTTCTCCTTAACAGTTCATAATCACTCTAAAATTATCAACAGTAACACATATAGAAGATAAACCACAACACCCATCAACCCAACAATTTCCATCCCACATGATCTTCCTTATGATTCATAAAATACACCACAAAAGCACATAGTCATAATATGAGATATCAAAACCAACAAAAAATGACAGAATTTAAAGCACTACCATTTACAAAGACATGAACAATTGTATACCTCATTCTTGTTACTATCACAGGCACTATTACATGGTTATACAGATCATGATCTTAAAACCTTCATTCAATTATCCATAACCATAAGACAAGGATTTTTTTAAGAGATAAAGTAAATTTAACTGCGAGAACTTACCAGATAAGTGAGTGAATGAATGATGAGAAGAAAAAAAATGAAAGAGTCCTTAATGCAAAATTCACTTGCTGGGAATTTTAGTGGGTGAAAGATGTAAAGATGAATGAAATAGTGAAAGGGAATGGTGGGGGAAGTTATAAACTTAAAGGGGATGCTTCATGAAGATACATGAAGAGCCAAAAGACATTAGTCTCTTAACATTCAAAATGGTTCGCCTTTTGAAATTTTGCAGATTAGTCTTACAAGACCCCAACTACAACTCATATGACGTCATATGACTCCTAGGTCCCAATCTCGCAGCAGACCCAACACTTAGGAAAATTTCAACTTCATACCTGAACACTATGAACCCCACTTACAACTCATAGAGGGGCCTACGAATCATAAGGTTGGGTCATAGTGTCTATGCTAGCTTTTGGTACTCACTATTATGAGTCATAACATTCACTACCACTCATAGGTCTGCTCGTTTGGGATGCATCTGAACCAAATTTTTTTCATTCCTTAGTACTTGGTTTGTTCCTACAATCTATTAGCTAAAATACACCCAAATGCGAATTGATACAACTATTTCAAAGTCTCAACAGTCACAACACAATATTAACTTACTAACTAAGAATTAAAATATGATAAACTATCTCAAAATAAAACAACACATAAAAGATCCTTGTGTTGCCTCCCAAGAAGCACCTTGTTTAACGTCATGGCTCGACTTTGTCATCATAGATATCAGACTTCTCCATGCTTTCATTCACTAATTCTTCTACTTTTCCTTTGTCCATCTTGCACTGCCTCTAGTTGATGAAGGAGGTGGTCAATGCTATCACCCAGACTTTGCATCAATATAGTTTGTTGTTCCACTTTGTAATTACATTTGAGGACATTAAACTTTATCTTCCTAACAATATAATCTTGCCCATTCACCCTGACCAGGACATGTTCAAGCATATGCTCAATCCGATTCAGTTTATCAGTGATATAACGCTGGCGGGGTAACCTCATCCAATGTGCAACATTTTCGCTTTTGGATCTAGTAGAGGCTCTCGTAGACGCACTAGTGGTTATTTCGGATTTCCCTTAAAGGGGTTGTTAGACTTGGGCAGCTGCGGATAGCTTGTTCATAATCTTAATGATATCATCAAAGGTCGTGTTATGAACTCCCAATGGTCCTTCCCAAACAATGCTCAGCTTGGCTTTGTTGTTCAGAAGTTAGTGCGCGGTAGAAGCTAGCCACCAATTCATCATCAGTCAGACCATAATTCTGATTCGCTGCCAAGCACTACTTGTATCTCTCCCAAGCCACTACCAAAGGTTCTCCTGTCACTCTTTGAAGTTACAGATATTGTTCTATAGCATTTGCTTGTTCGAATCCTTATAAAAGTTCATAAGGAAGACCCTTTATACTTCCTCTCCTTCTTGATTAAACATCAGGTGGGAGGATTAAGCACCATTTTGCAACTTCATTTTGTAAGGTCATGGGGAAAACCTAAAGAGCCATGGCCTCACAAGCAGTATGTCTTATCCCATGGACCTCCCACATCATTTGAGTGAAATTGATTTTGGGTATCTTCGGACCTTTGCCCATAAAATAAGGCACGGCTTAGCACAACTTCCAAAAAGTCACTTGCAATGTAAAGCTTTTGCTCAGTCATAGTGCTAGCTAACCTGCACCAAAAATCACTAAGAAAAACAAACAGAAAAAGTAAAATACACGAGACTCTAGAAATCAACACTAGAACTAACTAGTAGAGAAATCAACTCAAAAACTAGACGTATTCCCAGGCAATGGCACTATAATTTCTGATGATGTAAACGCTTCAATAAGAAAGTTGTCTTTGTCAGCACTTAACCTAACTGTGGTTAGGGCCAAATACACAGGGAATACAAGGCTTGACTACAAGACTTCACAAGTAATCATTTCTAGTATTTATGACTACAATCTCTAAATGGGGGGGGGGTTAGTGAGTTAAAAA
>JAOTQJ010122672.1:0-10534 GCA_025642045.1 Solanum sejunctum
GGCATTTAGGAAGACATTTGAGTGGAAAACCCAACAAAAAAATAAACAATTAATGACCTAACTTAATCACTAGAGTATATAATTAATTACCTAACTTAATCACTAGAGTAAACAATTAAACGAAATGCCTTACTATTTTTATTCTTATTCTTATTCTTATTATTTAGGTCATTACAATCATGCATCTCAGCATATCAATAAAGTTGTGCATTTACCCAATGGTGAGAGTGCACAAGTCTCACACATTGGTTATTGCAGCACAGGGGATGGCAGTGTATTAGAGAATGCACTGGTGGTTCCTACATTCAAGCATAATTTGCTTTCAGTGTCTAAATTGACAAGGAAATTAAACTACTCAGTTAATTTTTTTCCTGAGTTCTTTGTGCTTCAGGACCTCTCTAATAGAAAGGTAAAGGGGATTGGTAAAGAGGTTGATGGATTGTACTATTTCTCTGCTGTAACACAATGTGAGAAAGAAAAAGGGAATCAGACAGTGCTGATGACACAAGGTTTCTGCTCAGACAAGATACTATGTCACAATAGATTAGGCCATCCTTCTTTCCAAGTATTATAACGTATATTCACAGAGAGTAGCTTCAGCAGTGATTGTAATAAGTGTTTTGTTTGTCCACTTGCAAAACAAACCAGATTACCTTTTCACTTGAGTATATCTAGGGCATTGAATATTTTTTATTTGCTTCATCTTGATGTATGGGGACCTTATAAAATTACTACTAAGAATGGCTTTGAATATTTTCTTACTATAGTTGATGATTACTCAAGAATGTGTTGGTTGTATCTACTGAAATTGAAGAGTGATGTATTTTCTGTATTGAAATCCTTTTTGACCCTGGTATAGACTCAATTTAGTAGAAATTTTAAGAGGATAAGGACTGATAATGGGACTAAATTCTTCAATAATGATTGTTCCAATATGCTGATATCTCTTGGTATTGTTCATAAGAGTAGTTGCTCATACACTCCACAGCAGAATGGGGTGGTTGAAAGGAAACACAGACATATACTTGAGGTGGCCAGAGCACTCAGATTTCAAGGTAACATTCCTATCAAATTCTGGGGAGAGTATGTGTTATCAGCTGTATATCTGATCAACAAACTCCCTACACCAGTTCTGAAAAGAAAATCTCCCTATGAACTATTTCATGGACACAAAGCAGGTCTTGATCACTTAAGAACTATTGGATGCCTGTGCTATGCTACCAAGATGATCAAACAAGATAAGTTTCCCCAGAGCTGAGGCTTGTGTATTGATAGGATAATCATCAACCAGAAAGGATATCTGTTATATAGCCTGTCCCAAGGAAAGCTTATCATCAGTAGGGATGTTGCATTCAAAGAAGATATATTCTCTTTCAAGCAGGTGATCAACAGACAGAAACCAATTTTCCCACCTGAAGCCACTGCAATATCAGATGATTTTCCCATTTGTGACAATGATAAAGAACTACTTGTGTCCATCCCTACAGTTGGTGATCTACCAGAGTTAGCAGATATTTCTGATGAAGGACCTACTACACAGCTTGACAATAGCAGAGTTGAGGTGGTGACAGCCAGGAAATCTGCTAGAAATTCTCACCCTCCTATTTGGATGAAGAACTATGTGACTCAGCCAACTAAAACTCTTTAATATCCCTAGAGCAACTATGTCTCCTATAACAACATATCACCTAAGTACAATGCCTACTTATCTGTATTCTCCACAAAAGTTGAACCAAAGACATTTGAGGAAGCAGTCAACGACAAGAGATGGATACATGCCATGCAACAGAAAGTACAAGCATTGGAAGAAAATGGAACCTGGAAGATAGTTGCACTTCCTGAGGGAAAGAATATTGTTGGTTGAAAGTGTGTATTCAAGATCAAATACAAAATTAATGGTCAAGTTGATAGATTTAAGGCTAGATTGGTGGCCAAGGGATACAACCAAGTTGAGGGAATTGACTACCAAGAGACATTCTCTCCAGTTGTTAAGATGACAACAATTAGATCTGTTATAGCTCTAGCTGCTGCTTAGAACTGGAACATCTTTCAAATGGATATTTCAAATACCTTTTTGCAAGGGGATCTACTTGAAGAAGTATATATGGAGCTGCCTAAGGGATTCTACAGTGCTGAAAAGGGCAAGAAGCTGATATGCAAGCTAGTGAAATCTCTATATGGTCTCAAGCAGGCCTCAAGTAATGGAATGCCAAGTTGACTGATGCATTGCTGGGCTTAGGTTACTCACAGAGTCACTTAGACTATTCTCTATTCACAAAGAAGAGGAATGGAGGAATGGTGATAATATTGGTATATGTTGATGATCTACTAATCATAGGTAACGGTGCAAAGTTGATAGAAGAGATCCAACATGTTTTACACAGTCACTTCAAGATCAAGGACTTGGGTAAACTCAAATATTTTCTGGGCATTGAGTTTATGAGATCACAGAAGGGAATACTGATAAACCAGAGGAAGTATGCCCTTGAATTGATAGCTGAAGCAGAATTGGGGAATGCCAAGCCCATTATGACATCTTTGGAATACAATCAAAAGTTTACTAGTGCAGAATTTGATTCAAAAGTCCTATATGAAGACATTCCAAAGTATCAAAAATTGGTTGGTAAGTTGCTCTACCTCACCATTACAAGGCCAGACATAGCCTTTGTTGTTCAATTGTTGAGCCAGTTCATGCAAAAACACAAAGTATCACATTGGCAGGCTGCTTTGAGAGCAATCAAATATGTCAAGTTGGAACCTGGGAAAGGATTACTAATGAGCTCCAACTAGGACTTTCAACTGAGGGGATTTTGTGATGCAGACTGGGCTGCATGTCCCAGCACAAGAAGGTCAGTAATTGATTTCATTTTGAAGTTTGGAGATTCTCTTATTTCTTGAAAATCAAAGAAGCAATAGACAGTATCTCGAGGCTCCATAGAGGCTGAGTACAGAAGCCTGACAGCATTGACAGCTAAAGTAGTATGGGTTGCTAGTTTATTCAAGGAGCTGGGAATCACATTGATGGAGCCAGCCCTCATCTATTGTGATAGCAAATCAACACTACAGATTGCTGCCAATCTAGTGTTCCATGAGCGTACGAAACACGTTGAGATAGATTGTTATTTTATTAGGGAGAAGATTCAAAAAGGATTGATCAAGACCATCTATGTTCATACCAATGATCAACAGGCCGACTTGCTCACCAAAGCATTAGGAAGAACACAACATATCTTCCTACTAAGCAAGGTTGGATTATTGAACCTTTTCAATACATCCAGCTTTAGGGGGCGTATTGAGGATGTCAACTAATTAGTTAAATGTTAGATTAGTCAGTTAACTATCTAGTTAATTAGTTAGTTAAAATTAGTTAATTAGTTGAAGATTAGTATTCTGTGTGATGCAACTACCTGATAAGTAGTGTGGGATTTACTTGTACATATAAAAGGCCTCACTATACACATTCTTTAGTTAATAGAAATAAAAATCAATTTTCCCCAAATCTTCTTCTCCCGGTTCAACCTCCCAAGTTCAATCCGTAGAGACTTGAACTTTGACACTTTCCCCTAATTAATTAGATTTAAAGCACTAACGACTATCAACATATGTTAAACTTTATTTTAGGTAATGGAATATAATATTTAATTAGTCGTAAATCAACAAAAGTTACCAAGTAACTTTATTATGTCGTTAGGTAATTAGTTTTATTAAACTTTATGTTACTAGTTATAGATAAAATATTTTCTGTATTTTAAGTAATTTTAGCTAATAATATTCTTAATTATATAATTTAGTATAAATGTTAAGCAATCTTCTACAACAAATTAAATTACACAAATGGTATAAAAATTACTCTCTTCATTTTAGTTTATTTATTTAGATTGATTCGATATGAAATTTAAGAAATTAAAAAAGATAATTAAATCTTGTGATATTAAATCGAAGATGTGCGTAATGCACCTCTATGTTCTTTAAATCTCGTGTTTTCAAACATAAAAATAGAGAGTTATTAAATTAATTAGGAGATCGAAATTTATTAGCATTTTGTCGACTACTGCACTCCTCCTTGCCTTTGGGTGTCTAGGTATCCACCATAAATCTTTACTTAGCTAAACCTCGTCCTTCACTTTTAAAGCTATGCCACCTTAAATGGATTAAAAAGAAAGTAAAAACATATGACATTATTTATTGATCCATATAATCTTTTATTAATTATGTGTTTTCTTTTTAGATGGATTAGCGGCTATAAAAAAATGATTCATCATTTTATTAGCATCTCTTTTCTTGTGACAAAGTTATTCTACCTTGAGTTTCTATCTTAGATAATCAATCTAAATTCTTGTCTAAGAAATAAGAATTTAAAACGAAATGCATATATATTTTTTAATTAAAGCATTTTACATACAATCAAAAAAGAGGGTAGGAATCATGTTTTTTCATTAGGCACCAATCAATCTAAAAGGAAAAAAAAAACATATTTATTCTGCTTTAATTTAATTATCTGATATTGATTTGACACAAAATCTAAGGAGAAAAAAAATTTAATCATATAATTTTTAATTTTGTCATATTAAGTTTTCTATTTAGAAGATGTTTGGATTTCTTTTAAGTGATTTATAGATGAAAAATCAAAAAGTCATAAGTTGGAACAATGCACAACTTTTGACTTTTTTCTTAAATACTTTTTCAGTTTTTAAAAAATATTTTAAACTATTTTTTTATATTACTAAAAATTTAAAAAAATACTTAAAAGAAAAATAAAAAAAATCCAATTCACAAACCTATCGAAAATATCCTCATTAAAAGAAGTACATATATACCCTGATCGTGTATTAACTCATCTTTATAAAATAGTCATACATTAATAAAACATAGAAGAAATATTAAATATATTAATAAATAAATTTTATCTACTAGTGATATATTTTTAAATTATATAAATTTACATTCAAAAACAGATAATATTACATTGTGACGTTGTGTATGGTCTACCAAATGGTCCGGTTTGACACGGACATTTGATGACTTTCCGTACTACTGTGTAGGTAGGGTAGGTAAGTTTCTTTGGTCATGTTACACATATTAAAATAATAAAAATAAATTTGAAAAACTGAAATGTTTGACTTTTTCTTTACATATTTTTATGAAATATTGCGTGGCTGTTTTCTGATAGAAATAGCGTTTTCTTGGTAGGTTATGTAGTTACACTTTTTCCCTATCAAATTTCTCGTTCAATAAATTATATATACATATATTATGCTCAGTGATGACGAAGGTTATCGAATTTTAGATGAATTTGATGTCAACGAGTTCAGTCAAATAGTGGGTAAATAAGTCAGTGTTACAAAACCTTCAACAATTTTGATAGTGTACTACTTTTACGATCTTTTTTTCAGTTGTTATATTATACTTTTTATAAGTTAATTAGATTGAATTAATTTGATATATCAAAACTAAAAAAATTAGATATTCAAAATCTATAAAAAAAAATATTATTGATTGCAACTTCTTTTATAATGAAAAAATACATCGTAAAATGTTTGTCAAAATTTATGTAGTTTGACTTTAAAAATAAAAAACTGTGACAATTAAAAGGAACTGAAAAAGTATTATAAAGGAGATATTTAGTGGTACTAAATTTTTTTAATGATAATTAAGTTAGTATACTTGTATCTAGAGTCGATATAATATTTAACAATGTTTATTTTAAAGTGATAATTATAAATATTTATATTTATTATTGCTGCTAAATATTATCACAACATTATATAAACGTCTTGATCGTAAACTTTTTTTCACTAAGGTTTGTGCATTCTTAGCTAAATTAAGTTGCACGCAAAATAGTTTTGCTATTATATATAATTACCTGTCTAAATAATTAGTGATATTATTAGTATTGAATTTATCAGAATATGTCTTTAAAATAAATATTCTCTCCGTCCATCTTTACTTGTCCCTTATACTATTTTAAAAGGTCCAACAATACTTGTCCACTTTATGAAATCAACAAATAATTTTACACGTAGTTCTTAATTTACTCTTATCATTAATTATAATTATTTCCCTATTATATTTTTCAAGATATTGTATTTATTATATTCAAAGAATAATTTGATAGAATTATCTCATCATTTACTATTTATTGATCTCTATGACAAATTAATATAGGCGACAAGTAAAGACGGATGGAGAAAGTATTACTAATTGAGTTTTAGGACTTGCTTCCTAAGTATCCAACATCTATAATGTGAGATTTGCTCATAATATCTTTTTCATATTTTATTCTAAATATTAATTACTAATTGCTCAAATTACTTCCCAATTTTTTTCTTTTCGAAATGCAAATAATCCTCATCATTGAAAATATATATACACTTTATCTACTATTTTCTTAAAGGAATTGAAGTGCAATCATTATAGCGTATATACAAGTAAAAGTAAAAAGAGAGTAGCCTTCTTAGCAAATTTGATCAATTATTAGTCGAAGGCCTAAATCTAAAATGGATATTAAGATTTTTAATGAATTATATCCATTAAAAATTAAG
Source organism: Solanum sejunctum (assembly GCA_025642045.1). Taxonomy (NCBI): domain Eukaryota; kingdom Viridiplantae; phylum Streptophyta; class Magnoliopsida; order Solanales; family Solanaceae; genus Solanum; species Solanum sejunctum. Next base: position 6,543 of record JAOTQJ010122672.1, read on the forward strand.
CATTAATTATTTACTTTTAACTTATGTGTCTATATATTCAGAAACTTGACTACTCTATGTGAATTCATATCAAAATTTGAATATCTTAATTATCGTCAAATATATCTCAAATTTGATCGTTCTTTTTTTAAATGATAGAGTCTAGAGACAGGCACATTATTTTCATCCTAGACTTTTGGTTTCACATTACTTTAACCTAAAATTCAATAAATATCTTCCAAGTTGAATATTGGGGTTTACCAAATATTCAACAAAGAGCCAAACACTAAACTAGGCAAGAACTCCTTTCATGTTTCCGTTACCTTTCACGTGAAGAATTTTAATTAACCTATATAAAATTATCCTTTTTGGTAATCGACATTTTTCTTCCTAGGTAAAATAATAATAATAATAATAATAATAATAATAATAATAATAATAATAATAGTGATTTAGACATATAACGAATTAAAAGGTATGTGTATTTTGATTATGATCTTTTAATTTGTGTGTGGGGAAACTTGAATTTAAACTTCGATATATTTATATTTAGTAGTGAGTAACAAATTTTATAGTGATAGAAAACAAATTGAGATCACAAATAAAATATGAAAAAAATTATTATTTTATTAATAAATGATCCAGGGTATAATTTTGTTCCTCCCTTGACTTTTATTGTTGTATCTTCTCCTTGATTTGAGGGCTATTACGGCAGATTTCTCAAAACGCAAGATGATTTTTTACCTTCGAATTTATTTCATCTCTGTTTAGTCATATATTAATCTCTTTATGAATATCTATAAATTTATAAAATTTTTAAAATAATTTTTAGGAGAATATAATATCCTTTATATAAGTTTAATAAATCTTGTAGAATCCTAACTGGTATTGATGAACACATTCTAGAGAGTTCCATAAAATTTGTACTTAATGGCAGAGATACTTTGAATTGAAATATATTCAATAGATACATTGCATAACCATAATATTATATGGTACATGTTTATTTCTAATTATTTTGTTAGTGTGAAATCAACGAGTAAAGAACTCATTCAAAGGTTGACTTTTGGTACATATATAATTAAGTAAATGTTAAGTTATTGTTTTATGTTTTGTTCGTTGACCATTGCTCAAATCTTTTTAAATAATCTCCATTAACTTTTATATTTAAGTGCATTCTTTTCTTTAGAATTTTCCATTTTGACTTTTTGACAATAATTAGTCGAGTAATAAGCAAGCAGATCGGGGGTTTCAGTTTATGAATTTTGGATTACAAATTTTGTCAAAATGTATCATTTGGACATATCTAATAATATTTTACATAAATATAGAGTGTGAATTAAAATTATAGAAAAAAAATTAAAGATAGAGTCATAGAGTCAGAATTTAAAATTTATATATTTAAGATTCTAATTTTTTTATTGAATTTTTATCAATCTCGGATGAAGTCAAAGATTCACTATTTTTTGATTTGGGGGTATATGGAATAAAGCAAAATGACTCTTTAAACTGTCTGCGTTTCTTTCAATTATAAAGTAGCAATTAGTCAATGCAACTTTCAACGCTTATCATGGGTCATTCGAAAATAGTCGCACTATGTTTATAAACATAGGGGTCAAGCTACGTACATCCGACCTCTCCTTATTCCGCAATGAGCGGGAGCCTTTCAGGCACTGGAGTAATGTTGTTGTTGATTGAATTTAAAATTACTATTTTATTATATTTAATAAATATTAAAAGGAAGGGGTCCACTCTTATTATAAGGAAGATTCTTTAGATTAGAGTAAAATTGAAGTTATTCCAAATATAAGAGCGTTCCCATTGGAAAATCTTGACCATAACATTGATCAAAAAGCTTTTTTAAATAAAATTATTGAAAGTTGAACCACATGATATTAATTAATTTTCTTTAACCTTAAAAAAAAAGATGCTATTTTGTTGGGGAACGTATGGAGTAACTTTTATATAGTAGATTACCAATTATATAAAAAATGTAAATTGCATTAGAAAGTTTCAAACGACGAACTCAATCTAAAAATTATTCGTACAAAAAATTGATCTGTATTTTCTCTTATTCATTTTAAGTATTAAATGAATAAAAATGAATCCTTCGTTCATCATTTTTACTCCCTTTAGTTTAATTTACTTGTTAGTAAAAATATTTTATCCAAAAATATTTGTTATTTTAGAAAATTAAAATATAATTAATTATATATTTTAATATTTTACTTTTACTCTAATAAATATGTAGAGAGTTATATGTAGTTAAAAGAAGAGCAATATTAAATTTACAACAACAACAACATATCCAATGATATCTCACAAGTGGGGTTTGGGAAGGGTAAATTGTAGGCAAACCTTACCGTTATCTCATAAAAGTAGAGAGACTGTTTCCTAAACCCTCAACTCAAAACTCATAAGTAGAGAGAACTAGATATGACAAAATAAAATATAAAGAAAGAAAAAGAAATAATAGGTGCGACTAATGATGACCAAAAAAATGAGTGTAATATAATCAAAATGTTTTTAATAGTCTATTATGAAAGTGGGCCCGTACTGAGAGTGACCCCTCGATGTCATGTTTTTTAGAACCTTAACTTGTAACTAACCTCCTTGATTTCGTGATCAAAGATTTTTCTTAAAAAAATTTATATGTTGTTTCGAGAAAAAAATTGACTTTGGCGTAAGTTCTTTTTTATTAACTTCTTCTATAATGATTTGACATATATTAATCTTTGCTTAAAATGTTAAAAATTGAAAATAATAATAATTTTTATTTTATAAATAAAAAATTTATGAAATTGCGATCAACGCCCTACCTTCTCGATTTTTAAAGTGGTTATGTGGTAATGATGTTTTAAGGTTTTAGGAGTAGTTTCATTTGTGAAATTATAATTTTTAAATAAATATATCATTTTATTTTATGAGCCAAATGTTCCGAAAAGGTTTGAATTAGAGAGTGCATAGGAACAAAGAAAAATTGAAAAATAAAGTAGAGGATTTGAAATACCTAAGTATAATAATCATAATCTCGATTTGTCATGAGTTATATGTACATTAATCCTTCGTTGAGAGAATCAATTACTAAGAAATCAAACAACTAAATAATTCATTTTTGAAGGAAATAATTTTAAATAATAGTAAAAGCAGTTCAATTCAATAAAAGTTATTGTAAAATATAACTTTCTAAAATTTAAAGGTCGTAGTATTAAAACTTTAACAATGTCTAGAATAAAGAGATGCAATTCTGAACAAAAAATATATAAATGAAAATCTGAGAATATTTGAGTCTCAAAAAATGAATCAAAAAAGGATGATTTTTGAGTAATTTGGAAGAAGGAGCTCACTTATGTATTCAGATCATGCACGTTCATAACTGAGATTTTGAAACAACCATCTGAATATTCTTTATACTCAACAAAGAAGAAAAAAGTGTAGTATAATAAGTATACAACATAGTATACTCGTAAGATCACATGATCAGTTCCAAGATAAGCATATAAACAAGTAATCACAATATAATAACACAAGTCAACACATACAAATATTACCAAGTTACAATACAACTGGCCTCTCAGTCACCAAATCTTGATAAAAAAGCAATGCATGGAACATGTCCCACATGCAATTCGATTTATTCAAGGAACCCAAGTAAAATCAAACATGTATCAGGCGTGATATCGAGTCAGTCAAGAGATAAACTGTACAAGGAGTACTACTTGAGCCATTGATGATATCTTGTATCAAGCGTGGTATCTGAGCTAATCAATAATATATATCAAGTGTAGTACCTAAATCTATTAAGAGATATCATATATAAGGCATGATATTTGAACCAAATGAGGTTTGTCATTAGGGGTGTACAAAATCAAACCGTAAACCGCATCAAACCGACAAATCGAATCAACCCGCAAAAAAAATTCGCTTAGTGGGTTAGTTCGATTTGGTTTGGTATTGACAAAAAAAATCCGACTATATTTGGGTTGGTTTGATTTTGATTTTAAAAAACCAAC
>JAOTQJ010122693.1:0-10531 GCA_025642045.1 Solanum sejunctum
TGTTAAATATAATTCTAAATAATCTTTTCAATAATAATTCTTATGAAATATTGTTAATTGACTTAGTCATAGGTGGATATTATTTTTTAAATATTTATTTTATGCATTTTGTGTTGCCTTTCATGCATAAATTGATGTTGCAACCTTAACTTATAATATATAGAGTAATAAATATTAATATAATATTCATTAAGTTATTTTCTTGGATTTCCTTCTATAATATTTTACTTTTGATTCATTTTGGCTCTAAATTTCTTTATTTTTATATCAATTTAATTCTACAATTTAATCGCACTATCTAGCACAATTCAAAAAATTTATAATTGAGAAGGATAAATAAAAGTATTAAATATGAAAAAATAATGACCAAAAATATGTACTTTTGGCATAACATTGGGCATAATATTGAGAATTGAGACTAAATTGGGAAATGATAATTTTTAAAATGTGTTGAAGAATTTTAAAGAGGACAATATCCCAAAATGTATAAAAGAAGGTGAATATATAATTGCTAACTTGAAAAACTTTCATAATTATTATATTTATTGAGAGAAATATTGCTTCCATAATTGTGTCTTGATTGCATGCATCTCCATACTACATGTCATGATATTTTGAGAAGTTGTGGATGGTAATTCGTATCATAAGTCCTTGACCACAAGTACTTAGGTGGCAAGATAATTTATACATTGTGATTCGTATCATGAGACCTTGACGACAATCCCTTAGGTGTCAAGGTAGTTGATACATTATCATTCTTATCATGAGTCTTTGACCATGCTTGCTTAGGTGGCTAGGTAGTTTATACATTAAGATTATTATCATGAGTCCTTGACTACAAGTTAGGTGGCAAGTTAGTTGATATATTGAGATTGTGTATGATAGGTTGTGCCACAGTCTTGATTCCACCTTGCATTACATTGCATGTCATATCATTGTATTACTTATGGTCATTTTGGATTGGTTTAATTGAGATTATATTTTTACTTTATTAACGACATTCTATATAAATTGACGGCACCGATGCAAGACTAATTTTCTTGTTGCAAGTGCAAGCGTTCCTAAATTATTTCATAGATTATTCAATTTATGATTCCCAGTCAATTACACTTTCTGGGTACATATTATGTGTACTCACCCCTACTTCTTTCTTCCTCGCAGATTCTTATCAAGAATATCTACGTGGTAGTTAATTTGCTTATGCAGTCAATTCATACCAGAGCTAATAGTGAGACTCAGTGCTTCGAGTTACTGTTGGATTCTTTCTTAGTTATTGAGTCTTTATCTCTATTCGAAGACTGATATGTACTTATTTCACCAATAATCATGTATTTAGATGCTCTTTATACTCATGACACCAAGTTCTGGATTATGATTTTAAGGGTGATTTAGTATATTATGTAATGACATTTACCTATTAGGGTTTCTCCTTTAACTGTAATTTATCCTTGGTTTTGGAATTAAGTTGACTTTTAGTCATGATTTTATTTTGGGTTATGACAAGTTTGGTATTAGTGCTCTAGATTCACTGGTCTCATGAGTTAAATAGAAAGGTGTCTAGTAGAGTCTCGCGGATTGGTATATAGACATCCATATCTATCTTTGATAGGCTATAGGATACTTATTAGGAAAAATCCTCTATTATTGATTCCTTTCGGGTCATTTGTTCATATTCAAGTTTTGTACACCTCTAATGCATTCTTTCTGCATAGATGCCAAGGACTAGAGTTAGAGATACGGAGGATAAGTCTTTACCTACTATCTAAGCCCCAACCAAAGGGTGAGACAGAGGTCGTGGCAAAGCTAGAAGTCGAGGCCGGGCTAGAGGAGCAGCACCAACCCAAGTTCAGAGCAGAGGGGCTTAACTTGAACCTATAGTTGATCCAATTTATAAGCAACAGGCTGAGGATCCAGTTAATCGTCCTGCAACTTCATAGGGTACACCAATATTGTAGAAGCTATTGACTTGGTTGTTGGAAGGTTGTAGGGTACCCCTGCTACTAGTGATCTTCCAGATACTCCAGTCCCTGCTATACCTATTGGTCCTTCATAGCTAGCTCAGGGACCTAGTATAGGATTCCAGACCTAGAGTATATTTTCTATACCTTCTATTGTACCTCTAAGGTTTTCAGCCCCACTAGTTTTTGCCAGTTTTATTTCCTTGTTTGAGCAGAAAAGCTTTGAAAGATTTGTGAGGTTGGCTCCTTCCAAATTTAATAGTACAGCTGGGGATAGGGCATATGACTTTCTGACAGAGTGTCAGGATTGACTATTTTATTTAGGCATTCTAGAGGCTCACAAAGTAGCTTATACATCTATCAATTCACAGGCATGGCCAAAAGAGTGCTGGAGTTGGTTATAGCCCAAAGTCCTGTCGATACTCCCACAATAAGTTGAGAGTAGTTTATTGAGATCTTTATTGAGAGATTAGTACCCTATAGTCTTCTTGATAGGCATCATGATGAATTTGATATATTGGAGTAGGGTTTTATGACTCTATCCCAATATGAAGCACAATTCCACGAGTTATCCTGCTATGCCATGTCTAGTATTCTAACAGAGTTTGAGCAAATTTGTCGATTCATAAAAGGGTTGGCAAGCTATCTCCAAGAGGCCACCACCTCCCTTGTGTTATCTGCGGTTCCTTTTAGAATATTGTTGACCATGCTAGGATGATACAGGGCATCAGGCATGCACGACAGGGTGATAGTAGGAGATATTGCCATCAGGGTCAGTTTGGAAGTCATACACCCAGAGATAGAAATACTCAAAGACAGCGCGCCTAGGGTTATCAGGGAAGATTAATTCATGTAGCCATTCCTAGTGCAGATACTATTGGTAGGCCCAAAGGTCGTTACATATGTGATGGGTTTGTTTATAAGGTCCAAGATTGCCCTAAGCGTGCTTTTACTTCTTTTCCACCGTGGGCACATACAACTTGCTCTATATCAGCTTCAAAAACTAGAGGTGCTTCATAGAGTGAAGGAGGTGGTACTAGAGGTATCGGGAGAGGGGGGTAGCTCGAGGTGGCAGTTGTGGTAGAGAACAAGCCAGTGGTGAACATCGAGTATGTTATGTCATTCCAGTTCGAACTGAGGCACAAGCCTTTGATGCTGTGATCATAGGTATTGTTCCAGTTTGTCATCATTCCACTTTAGTATTGTTTAACCCTAGATCTACCTATTCATATGTATCAACTTATTTTGCTACTAATATTTATGATTTATGTGATCCTCTTGATGTGCCTATTCGTGTTTCAACTCCGGTAGGTGAATCCTTAGTGGTGGATCAGGTATATTGGGATTGAATAGTGGCAATCTTAGGTAGAGGGACCCAGGCCAATTTGATCCTCCTAGATTTGATAGACATTGATGTTATTTTGGGAATAGATTGGTTGTCCTCTTATCAAGCAATCGTTGATTGTTACGCTAAGACTGTGACCCTAGCATATTCGAGTTTACCTAAGTTAGTATGGATAGACACTTTTAGCTCTTATCCTAAGGGGTGATTTCTTATGTTTATGCTTAACACATGATAGAGCATGGATGTTTATCTTATTTGGCTCACATATGGGATATTTCTATGGAGCCACCTTCTTTAGAAACCATGAGGGTAGTAAAGGAGTTCATAGATATGTTTCCTATCGACTTACTTGTTGTTCCCCTAGAATGTGTTATTGACATTATTATTGACATGGAAGCTGTCTCTAAGCCTATATCTATTTATATTTATCAGATGACTCCTGCAGTGTTAAAAGAGTTGAAGGAAAAATTAAAATATTTGTTAAAGAAAGGGTTCATTCGGCCTAGTGTGTTGACTTAGGGTGCACCAATGTTTTTCGTAAAGAAGAAGGATAGTACTGTAAGAATACATATTAACTATCATCAGTTGAACAAAGTGACTATCAAGAATAAGTATCCTTTACCTCGAATTGATGACTTGCTTGAATAGCTTTAGGATGCCTCAGAGTTCTCCAAAATTGATTTAAGGTTGGGGTATCATCAATTGAGAGTTTGGGAGTCAGACATCCCAAATACTGCTTTTAGAACTCGGAATGGGCACTATGAGTTTGTAGTTATGTCATTTGGGTTGACTAATGCCCCCACCACTTTTATGGAATTGATGAATCAAGTGTTTAAATCCTATTTGGATCATTTGTAACTGTGTTCATCGATGACATCCTAGTATACTCTAAGATTGAGGCAAACCATGTTTGTCACTAGCGAACCGTGCTCCACAGGTTTTGTGAAGAGAAACTTTATTCGATGTTCTCTAGGTGTTAATTTTGGATTAAGTCTGTAGATTTCTTAGGTCATATGGTGACTAAGGATGACATTATGGTTGACCCAGCCAAGATTGCAACAGTCCGTGATTAGGTGAGACCCATCTCAGTAATTGAAATTCTTAGTTTTCTTAGACTAGCAGGCTATTACCATCGATTTGTTCAAGTGTTTTCCTCTATCGCAGCCCCTAGGACCAGGCTTACTTATAAAGAAGTAACATTTTCATGAATTGATAAGTATGAGGCCAACTTTCAAAAACTTAAGAAAATATTGACATCAGCTCTTATCCTAGCCTTACCTGAAGTGGGCATGCCATTCATGGTCTATTGTGATGCTTTTGGTGTAGGATTAGGTGGAGTGCTGATGCAAACGAGGGATGTTACAACCTATGCTTCATGTCAATTGAAGGTTTATGAGAGAAAACTATCCTACCCATGATCTTGAGTTGGCTACAATAGTATTTGTGTTGATATTGTGGTGGCACTATCTTTATGGGATGTATTATGAGATCTACACTAATCATCATAGCCTTAAGTATATTTTCTCTTAGCCTAATTTGAACATGAAATAGCATAGGTGGTTGGAGTTGCTGAAAGACTATGATATCTTTATTCTTTATCACCCTGGAACGGCTAACGTAGTGGCTAATGCTTTAATCTAGAAGGCTTCTAGCATGGATAGTTTAACATTTCGGCTTTATCAGGTTCACTATTTCTCCTTTGGGGTGCTCTTGTCCTATTCATGTAAAAGAAAGATGGGTCTATTAGAATCTGTATCAATTATAGGCAACTAAACAAGGTCATGATAAAGAGTAAGTATCACTCCCCAGGATAGATGATATATTTGACCAACTTCAGGGTGCCTTGCTTCTCAAAAATAGACCTCAGATCTGGTTACCATCAGTTGAAAGTGAGGGATTGTGATATTACAAGAGAGCCTTTAGGACTACACATGGCTATTTTGAGTTCTTGGTCATGTCCTTCAGATTGACGAATGCACATGCAAACATCATGAACTTGATGAATAAGGTGTTCAAATAATATCTTGATATGTTTGTGGTCATGTTCATTGATGACATTTTGGTATACTCAAGAGATAAGCAGGAGCATGCCAATCACCTTAGAATTGTCCTTCAGACTCTTACGGACTATAAGTTGTATGCAAAGTTCGCGAATGTGAGTGTTGGCTCAAGTAAGTAGCTTTCCTAGGCAATGTTGTTTCAGGTGATAGTATTCGAGTGGATGCCCAAAAGAATGAAGCAGTTAAGAACTAGCCCAGATCAACCTCTCTAACTAACATAAGAAGTTTCTTCGGGTTGCCAGTCTATTACTGCAGATTTGTTGATGGATTTTCTTCCCTATCCACACCATTGACCAACTTGACTTAGAAAAAGGTCAACTTTCAGTGGTCTGATGAATGTGAGAAGAGTTTTCAAGAGTTAAAGACTAGAGTGTCTACTGCACTAGTTTTAATCTCGCCTGATGGGACAAAAGACTTTGTGATGCATCAAGAGTTGGATTAGGTTGTGTGCTGATGAGGAGAGGAAAAGTGATAGCCTATGCTTCTAGACAACTTAAGGTTCATGAGAGGAACTATCTGACCCATGATCTTGAGTTGGCAGCGGTGGTATTTGTACTTAAAATCTAGTATCATTACTTGTATGGAGTGCATGTGGATGTGTTCACTGACCACATGAGCTTATAGTATGTCTTCAGTCAGAAAGAGCTCAACTTGTGATAGTGGAGATGGTTGGACTTATTCAAGGATAATTACATGAGCATTTTCTACCACCCAAGTAAAGCTAACATTGTTGTTGATACTTTTAGCAGGTTATCAATAGGTAGTACGACCCATGTTGAGGAGGGAAAGAATGAGTTAGCTAAATAAGTGCATTGATTGGCTCAACTCTGAGTTCAGCTTGAGAAGAATGATGAGGGAGGAGTTAATATTCAGAATGGGTTTGCTTCATCTTTGGTAGAAGAGGTGAAAGAAAAGTAAGACCAAGATCCTGTCATATTTCAATTGAAGGAGGCTATCCATAAACAGAAAGTGATAGTCTTGTCCAAAGGGGGAGATAGAGTGTTGAGATACCAGAGTAGATTGTACGTTGATGATGTTCGAGAAATAATTATGGTAGAATCCCATAGCTCTAGATATTCCATTCATCTTGGCTCAACCAAAATGTACCACGACTTAAGGGAAGTCTATCAGTGGAGTGGAATAAAGAAGGATATTATTGAGTTTGTTTCAAAGTGCCTAAATTGCCAACAAGTTAAAGTTGAGCATCAAAGGCCATATGGATTGGCACAAACCTTTGAGATTCCTAAATGGAAGTGGGAGATGATCAATTTAAAATTCATTATTGATCCATCGAGGTATCAAAAGTAACATGATTTGATACCGGCGATTGTGGATAGGATAGCCAAATCAGCTTACTTCTTAGCAGTTAAGACAACTGACTATGCAGAGGACTATGTCAAGTTGTATATCTAAGAGATTTTTAGGTTGCATGGAGTTTCTTTGTCCATCATCTCAGATAGAGGAGTTTAATTCACCTCCCAATTTTAGAGATCCTTCCAGAAAATATTAGGTACTAAAGTGACTCTGAGTACAACCTTTCATCCTTAGACGGATGGCCAAGCAGAGCGCACAATTCAGACATTAGAGGATATGTTGAGAGCCTATGTCCTTGACTTCAAAGGAAATTAGGATGATCACTTACCATTGATTGAATTTTCATATAATAATAGTTATCATGCAAGCATTCAAATAGCTCCCTATAAAGATTTGTATGGGAGGAGATGTAGATCACCAATTGGGTGGTTTGAGGTTAGAGAAGCTGAATTAATTGACCTGATCTTATCCATCAGTCAATGGAGAAGGTAAAGTTCATTAAAGAAAAGTTGAAGACTGTATTGAATCACCAGAAACCATACACCAATGTGAGGAGATGAGACTTAGAGTTCGAGGTGAATGATTGGGTGTATTTGAAAGTGTCACCTATAAAGTGTGTTATGAGATTTTAAAAGATGGGGAAATTGTCCTCACTACATTGGTCCCTATCAGATTGTGAAAAGGATTAGGAAGGTTATTTATTAGTTAGAGTTGCCTTCCGAGTTAGATGCAATACATCCACTATTCCAGGTCTCGATGTTAAAGAAATGCTTGGGAGATCTTGCCTTGGTGATCCCTGTTGAGGGTATCGGATTAAATGATAGCTTATCTTACAAAGAGATTCTGTTCCAAATCCTTGATTGTCAAATTTGCAAGTTGTGAACCAAAAAGATTGCCTTAGTCAAGGTCCCGAGGAGAATCAATTTATTGAGGAAGACACAATGGAAGATGAGGAAGAGATGAGAGCTAAGTATCCCCATCTGTTCGTGCCTGATGATAAGAATGTCGAAGGTAATGTTCTTACCCTTGACTTGAATTGATTTTTTCTATTCTTGAGTTGATCTATTTGCACCTATGTTTGACTAGAGATTTTTTAGGTTGATGAGGAGTCAAGAGTTTGACTGATTGAGTGAGTATTGAGACGAGTCTTGAGTATATTCGTGCCTCGATGTCTACCTTTACTCATCATTCGAGGAAGAATAATACTAAGGGGGAGATAACGTAATCCCCAGTGAAATTACCAAAATACCCCTAGAGGAGAGGTGTACGTATAATGCATCTTCCCATGCTCCAATGGCAAATTAGAGGTTGGATATGCTATTAACATGAAAAATTCAGTGGGAAAGTAGTCTCAGTTGATTTTTAGAGAAACCAGATCAAAAGAAAATTTTCTAATGCGAAAACGAATTCTAGTGAAGGTGCACGACAGGTGTGCGATGCGCACCTGCAACGGACCAACACTTAGTTTTATTCTCAAAATATTCTACGGGATTAGAAAACTCATTCGAATAATTTTTAGTGAAAAACATCAAAATTATGCCAAGTCCGCATTGCAGACCCCTTATAATCGAGGCAAACTTTTTTTTTAATTTTTCGTGAGGGGCATTTCAGACTTTTTCAACCCCTCTTAAATTCAAAACATGATCTAAATAGGTCATTTTGAGTGTAAAAAGGATTTTAAACCCCATTCCTAAGCCATTCTAAGTTCTTGAAAAAGACTAGGCCTCAAGAGAAGAGAAAAGGATCTTAAATTTGAGGAGTTTGAAGAGAGTTCTTGAGGATTGATTGTCAAAAGCTTCACAATAGGTATGTAAGGCTAAAACAAAAAATGAGATTATTCTCCCATGTGCCCCCACTGATGGTAATGTAGGAGTTAAGAGTCTAATAAGTCTACATACATCATTCTTGATTATTTCTTGAAAACTATACCTATTATATGTATTTTCATATGTTGATGATCACCACGATCTTGATTTCCTAAATTATATACTTTTCATGAGTTATTGAATAATCCTATGTGTTATTTTGTGAAAGTATGCATGAATGAACCTAGGGATAGAGTCTAGAACATTGACTTGAGTATGTCGATGGAAAGTGTGATGTGAATTTGAGGTTGAGTTAATTGAGCTTGATGATCTTATGAGTATTCATAATTGAATTTTGGAGTCTTGTCTAAAAGGCTTCTTCTTAATGATGATCTGAGTCCTTCAGTTTTTAATTGAGTATTGAGTTGATGAGTAAATTGAGATGTTTGGTCTAAGGGCCTTGTTGAATTAAGTTGATGAGATGATGAGAGTCTCCATGAGACTAATTGAGTTGATGGGTACCTCCATGAGGGTATTTGAGATGCTTTGATTGAGATGAGGAGGAATCTTATGAGCATTGAGTCTTGGGAGGAGTATCAAGAACTGAAATAAGTAAGAGTAAATTCAACTCGCGCTCATTATTAACTACGTCGCCAAGCATAGGTGAGGAGTAAAACCATTACATTGAGGTTCCCTCTTGAGTTAAAGTACCTAAAAGAAATAGAGGACTTATTGAGGTTGGATCCCTAATGGATTTGATTCGTTCATTACCAGCAAATACGAAATAGTTGTGGCAACATCAGTGAGATTGTTGTACAATCATTAGGTCATAAGTGATTGTTGTCGGATAAGAGAAACTCCCAGAAAGTTCCCATCTTGAGTACTCTGAGTTGATTTGAGTTGAGTTCCATTGAGTTGATTTGGGTTGATTGATGAGGTTTGATTGGTTGAAGAGTCACTTGTCTACTCTTTATTCTTGCTTTAGATAGACATTTGACATTCTGATTGAGTATATTCTGAGTTGATGTTATTTCTATATTAATCTACCTGTTTTTGTTTCATTTTTCCATTTTTACATACTCGTACATTCCACGTATTGGTGTCCCTTTGGATTGCATCATTTTATGATGCAGAGGTAGGTACTAGAGATCATCAATAGGCGTATCATTGAGGATCTGAGCATTCAGCTGAGTTATTGAACCTCCTTTACATTGGAGGATCATTTCTTTATTTTCATCTTACTTAAAAAAGTTAGACTTGAGTTAGTTTGATCTTATTTTGAGGTAGCCATGGGTCTGTCATTGGCACCATTTGATAGTGATAAAGGCTTCATAGATTAGAGTTGAGTATTAATGTTGAGATTTTGTCGAGCTAGTTTCTTCCATGCTATAACCTTTTTATTTGATATGTTATTTTGAGACTTAGATTTGCCCATTTATCTTCTTTAGTCTTTCGCTGAGTTTCTGAGTAATGATTGAGTAATGATTGAATGAATGGATGTGATGAGTCCAAGTGATTCACTTGGGGATTAGCAATAGTGTCTGAGTGTCGACCACATCTAGGGTACCTTCGCGGGGCATGACACTTCTACATTCTAGGAAGTCTCAGTTGATCTTCTCTTAGTTAGTTCAAATTCAATTTTAAGACCAATAAGTCATTTTCACCTCAGATTTGAATTTTCTTTTTCTTAAAAAAAAGAAAAGAAAGGTAGTATCTAACATTATGTTATTTTAATTTTTTTTTCAAATATTTGACTCAAATCACGTCAAAATCCAGTGAATTAATCAGTATTTCAGCTTCGAATTTAAGCTTCATAGATGAACTTTTCCCATTGAAAAAAATGTCTATTCTCAAAGGAAGTAATACGAAAATATATGGTTTAAATCAGGTCGATTGCTTTTGGGTCACAGCTCAACCCCGGGACCATGACTCGTGCCAACTAGGCACTTAAACCAATATTAACTCGCAAAATCACAACTTAAAGTCTAAGAATTCTACCAAAATTTTGGCAGAGTTTCCTCTGTTTTATTAACTAACCGCACCTGCACA
>JAOTQJ010122725.1:0-10530 GCA_025642045.1 Solanum sejunctum
AGCTTAGTCTTTCTAAGTCTTGCTAAGCTTCGGGAGTTAGGCTGACTAGCAACTTGAACGTAGTAAGTTTGCTAGGCTGCACGGATCGTTAGAGTTAAAGTACAGTCTCGTGACAATTTGGCCCGACATAACACACCAATAACAAGGATCTATCCTAACATGACATGTATCTAAAGGACTTCTCCCACATTATTTGCAAGGCTGTTTAGGAGTCATTTGCTGCTTGCCGAATATCCTGTGGTCTGTGCACCTTGTCAATCGCTTCTTTGACCAAACTGATTATTTCTAGAGCCTTAGAGTTATGGTAGATCACTATTTACAAAGTAGGAGGATGATGGCCTAGGAAGTCAATTAAAAAATCAAGGCCTAAGATCACCTTAGGGTGGCATAAACTACCCCGTAGATATGGCCATCTTGGACTACCTCCTTTCAAACTCTTGTGTCCTCCTTTGCCTCTAATCCTCTAGTTTCTGTACAAAAGCTTGCATCCTCACTATACCTATGTCTTTATTTGTGGAAGCAATGTTATAGTCCTAAATATGTACGAATCTAATCTATCGACATATTGATGAAATCTATTTTCCATTGTAGCAACTACATGAGCAGCATACTTGGAAAGGGAATTAAATTGAAGGCTATATTCCCTCACACTCATATTCACTAGATGGAGATTCAAGAACTGGTCTGCACAAGACTCCTGGATTTCTAATGTCAAGTAGTGGTTAAGAAATGCCTCTTTGAACTCCTTCCAGGTAGTTAGAGGTGCCTCTATATCATTAGATTGCTTCCAAGCTTCATACCACAATATAGTCACACCCTTCAATCTATATGTTGCTAGCTCTGCAGCTTCTATACCACTCACATGCATAAGATCCAATGTGTTGAGTCTGGCAAATAAAGTCTTGTGGATCCTTATTAGGAACTAACTCGATAAAGCATAGAGGATCCAAATTAAGAAAGTCATGTATCCTCATGCTAGTGGCCCTATTCGCACCACTTGGACCTAAAACTGGGCGTTCTTAATTTTGACCTTTGCCAGCAACCACACGAGTCAATAGTTGGACTGCATTTCTCAGATCCTGCATGGTGGAATCAATAGGTGGTTCTGGGGAATTTCACTACTTCCTAGTTCATCAGGAGCTAAAGGAGTTGGAGATGTTTGTGACAAAGACTCATCTTGAGCCTAGTTTTGTTGTCTCACCTGGCTGGATACACCAATTACCATTTCTTCTTCCTTGCTTTTAACTTAAATTTTCCTGGTTTCTGGAATACTTGTTGTATAAAACAATTTAGAGGTCATAGACAATCCACCTATAACACTTGGCTTTATGGCAGGATCTAAAGAACTAAAGGAAAGTGACAACTAAATGACACATAGCCTCCTGCTTATACATATGGTGCACAACACATCCATAAATAAGATTCTACATAGACATGATTTTGTAGACTCTCTAGGATGCCCACTCTGATACCACTTTTGTCACGCCCTATAGTCTGATTAAGGCGGATTGGCACCCATTGATGATAAGGTCAGGGATAACTAACATATAACCTTGTATATTCTGTGAACATTATAAGACATTTTCATATTTAGCAGGCATTCAAGAAAGTATATGATAATAACATATGACTAGGCCATTGGAGCCACAATGTCAAAAGTATGAGACATGACCACACTTTACTTTACATTGTCTACAAAGCCTCTAGATAAGGAATGACATTTGATAAGGGTTGTGATAGGCCCTGATCATGACTAACTCTATAATACAAAAGTATAAGATCTAGATACATAAAGCCTCGAAGCAAACTGGAGCTCAGTAGCAGAAGTTAGATATCCTGTACTCCGAGTGGGGAGATCTACTAGTGCCCGTACATGTAGCATGAAAGGCAGCTTCCTCGTAAGAGATGTCAGTACAAGATAATATACTAAATATATAAGGCAGGAAGTAATGTACATGAAATAAGAACTCAAATGAAATCATACACTCGTGTAAGGATAAGAGACCACCTTTAGTCATATTGTGGAGTCATGTGCTTTATGTCCTTTTTATTACTTTACCTTTTTTATTATATAATCTGTGCATAACATGTAATATATATGACCATCTGGTTAGTGGTAAATTAGTATTGGGATCGACCCATGCTAGGCTTTCCTTCCACCCCTAGGATACCCCACCCCATAATGGGGTCGACCCATGCTAGGTGATTCTTCCAACCCTGGACTACCACCCATCAATAAGCAACTTATTTATTTTTTAATTATTTTTGAGATGATTCTTTTGGATGTTCATAATATTGGAGCTATAGGACTATAGATATAGCATGTGACATGTAAATAACTATACAAAACAATACCACAATGAAAAGAGTAGGTTATACAAATAATGAAATGCGTAGAAGACAAAACAACTCATGAACTTTATTTAGCAACAAGAACCCAATGTATCTTGGTATATAAGTATGTATGCAAATCTGAAAATAACCATGTATAGGAGCATATGAACATGTGAAAGAGTGAAGACACGTTTATTATTCATTTTGGAGTTGGTAAATGCCTTTATGTGCCAAGGAAGGATCTAGGTTTCATGCCAAATAGTACGAAATTAAGTAGCCTTACATACCTCTTTATATGACCTCTTTATTACCTTGTAGTAAACTACTTTTCCCCCAAATACTAATATATGATTGAGTAGGTGATAAAATTAGTATTAGAGGCTAATAAATACATGTCGGCAATCGAATCTTATAAAAAGTAACCCATGGACAACAAGATTGTAATCATCAACGCAAAAGTATTCTTTTAACCCTTCTATCTCTAATCCTATTTTTTAACACACACTCTCATATATATGTCATGTCCATCTTGTTTGAGTCCCATATCAGTCTTACAACAACTCACAAAGCATAACACATAACAATTCTATGCAACATACAAGTTGGCAGCATAGCATTGCGCCATTTTGCTACATTTCGATGTCAATGGCCCCAAACTTGTTCAAACTTTAACCAAACCATTCCCATCATACTTACACCTAAAAATTCCTAAAATAGTCCAAAAATAATTCTAAAAATAGATGGAGGACATGAGACAATAGTCCTCAATCAATCAGCTCACAATTTCTACTAACAACACTTTAGGATAATACACTAAAACTCAATTGTTTATGTAGAAAAAAATAGTAAAGCAACCTTTCTACATCATTACAGAACTAACAATAATTAATAACAACAAACTCCCTTCATAATCAATCCAACCAAGAAGAGTAAAGCTAACAAATAAACAAGAAAAGTGTACAACAATCTTTAAAACACATGCTGTGCGAAATTCCAGCACAAGTATAATAAGCCTAGTCTCTTGATTTTCATGAAGAAACCATAATAAATACACAATTATCTTCACTTACCTTCAAGTTCAAGGTTAAGGGCCTCTTTAGGAACCCTAGAAGTCTCTTGTGTTTACTTTGTAAAGTCAAGAAAGAGTAGAGAGAAAACTTAGGAAAGATAATTTTTTGTCTATGTTATATGACTTGAAGTAGCTAGTTTGTAACTGCTTTTAAAGGGACATTTTTGGCCAACATTCTCTTGAGATTTTGAGCAAATTTTAGCAAGGTGGTGATGCAGCAGCTTGACCCTTTCACTTAGGCCTTGGCTGCCCACTTTTCCTCTTCTCCTTACTTGGTTTGGGCCCAAATCATCAAGTGAGTTGTGATATACTTGGGCCATTTTATTATACACCTTAGGCTATAAATATTGTCCACTTATGATGTGAAAACATGATTTAAAAATTTACACCCTTAACATGTACTTTAGTTATTATCAAACTTGGATAGATTCGGTGTTGAGCCTCATCTCCGTCAATCTAGCCTATTTACGCTAAGCACATAGGTAACTCACCTGCTAGCTTCGTAAGCCTACAAACACCTCATTTCCTTCACTTTATTTAAGGCATCGATCTTCTCAATTTAACTTAAAACTTATATACCTTCACTTGTCTTAAGCGTTAGACATACACAAAGCCCTCTAAGTTGAAGTTCAAGCATATTTGAAAATGGGTGCTCATTTGACCAAGCCATAGCATGTTCCATTTGCATAGGAATAGTACATATAAGATGTGGGTGGTATAACTTATTTCTTGTCTTAAGGCCCAAATTGATCAGTAAGGGTTACATTTACCATCTCGTATGGGTTAGGGATGTTGAGTCTAAAGTCATCCCTATTGAGTCGGTTCCGGTTATCTATGAGTTCTTGATGTCCTTCTTGATATTTTGAATTTGTGGTAACGCCTTTTGTCTGATTACTGCCCTGGTTATGTTTATGGATCTCATGAATAGGGTCTTAACCCTACCTTGATATGTTTATGGTGGTTTCAAATGATGCTATATTGATTTATAAATGCCCTAAAAATGTTCTTCGTAATGCCCATAATTATAATTTCTATAAATCTCAAAATCCATGCGTGATATCAAAAATCCGACTTCATATTCTCTATCAGGGGAAAAATTGAGTGGGCAAAGGTTATAACCCAGATTTTAGAGGACACGTAGTGAAAAATAAATTTTGCTAATTTTTGATTTCCAGAGAACATCCGTGCCTGGGCCGTGACTCGCCAGGGGGTTGGAGCAGTACAAATTTTGTCTCCATGTTGGGTCTGCGATGTGGACCAGATGTGGACTAGTACAAATTTTCTTAATTTTTCTATGTCGATCGAGGGCATTGGGGCCATAGCCTCATGCCCCCTTATGCATGAAAACACCTATACTTAGCCATTTTTCAACTCTATATCACTCAAAATGCTCAAAATAACCTCTTCAAGACTTAACCAAATATATCATACCTGAAATGACCCCAAAAAGTGCCCAAATATCTGCCTTGAAAATGCCCATAACTGTAATTTCCATATAATTCAAAATCTATGCATGATATCAAAAATATGACTTCATATTCGTGATCAGGGGGCAAAATTAAGTAGGACATGGGCATAACCCCAATTTTAGAGTAACCGTATCAAAATTTAATTTTCAAAATTTATGAAAAATAGAATCGATCTGCGCCCCTAGTGTAACACAGCCGGGGTGTGGACTAGTACATTTTGTTGATTGTTTTCTTTATTTCGGTCCAAGGTCTTGGGGTCTTGGGCCTAAGACTTCTTATGCATAAAACACCTATACTTAGTCATATTTCAACCCTATATCATTCAAGATATTCCCCAAAACCCTCTCTAAAACTTAGACAAATATTTTATCCAAAATCAAGGGTTCAAAACTCATTCCTGATGTCAAGAAATCCATTCAAGCTTCAAGTTTTCATTCAAATCTTCATCAAGGGAATCTCCAAATTTGAAATATGTGGGTTTCATCCATTGGGTCCTTTCATCCATGGTGCCCAACCTTCCTTTTTCTATAAAATGCATGTTTCAAGTTGATTTACTTATGGGCATTACATATTGTGGATTATGATTATAAGCTACATTGGGGTTTTATGAAATGTCGTTCAACTATGCATGTTTTGAGTTATAAATCTATGATCTATTGTGATATGTATTGAGGGGTTTTGATGTATCTTGTTATAATATGTAACCAAGTGTTGGTGGGTGGATTTACATTTGTTTTCTTAGATGTTTTAACTCTTGAATCAATGATTTTGTACTAGCATTACACACGCGCGAAGTGTTTGATAAAATGCCCTTTTAAGGATTCTTAAAGTTTTAATGATCTATTGGTTGGTTTATGTGTCAAGTGACTTTATGATGATTTTGGGCTTTCTAAAGATGTGTTTAATTCATTAAAAGGTTGATGATGTTGTAAAGCCGGATGAAGCCCTTTTCCTAGAGATGTTACCTCTTGTGAACCTTTGATATTGATGTTAATGCAAGGGTAATATTAATGATGATCTCATATTTTTTTTAAGTGAGGCTCACCATTAGACTTGAAAGATGTTTTAGAGCTACTTGTGTCATGTTTCTATATTTCTTACGGATTTTAAATCTATGATTATTTTATAAATCCAAGGGATCAGATTTACCGCCGATGGATTGAGGGAGTGCTATCTTTCCTTAAAGTATGTATCACCATAGGCTGAGGTTTTACCCTTGGTGTAATAGTGGATCCATTTAGTACAATTTCTATTGAGGTTCTTCTTGAAATTGGGTCATGTTCCCGTAAGATGAAGTTCTTAATGAAATCCTTTTAGAAATTAGATCATGTTCCCATAAGGAAGATTATTTCATACGAAATTGGTTCATGTTCCCATAAGTTTGAAGTATGGTTTACCTTGGCAAATAAACCACCTCTTTATCGGTGAGGGATAATCATTGGGATTCTAAGTTGTAGCTCACTTGGTCTTATTCTATGTCTGTTGAGGCCTCTTTCCACATTTTTATATTATGTTCGATGTAAGATGAATGATTTGCAAATCATGTTTTACTTTAAGCATTGATCATACATGCCAAATTGTTATTATGCTATCCATTGCTTATAGTTATGCATTTTGATTATATTGCTTATCCTTTATTGCATTGCATCTTACATACTAAGTACATTCAAACGTACTAACACATACTCTATGCCTACATGATGTTACCATTTAGAAATCGAAGCTCTATTCGACAACTTGTAGATAAGCTTGGTGAGTCCTCAAGTTCAAGGACACTATCTACTTTCTATTGTTACTTCAAAAACTTCTTTATATTAGTATTTGACATTATGAGGGTAAGCCCGGAAAGAGTCTTGGCCCCTGCTCCATTCTAAGTCTAGAGTTGTTGTTGGAATAGTATGATGTATCTATGTTATGAGTTTGACTCTTTATGTTTTTATGAAATCAAAGATTTCCCTTAGTCCCTTTATCTGTATTTTGACTCTCTTGTTGTTGTTTAATTGCTTCCACAACCAAGGATATGCATATGATATGCTAAGAGGCTTATTTGGGGTCCCTTCGGGTTCCCCATTCGCCGTGTCATATCTAGGCCCTAGCTTGGGTCATGAAAAACTTGGTATCAAAGCACCAGGTTGTTAATGGTCCTCAGAATGAATACACCACATCTATTGGAGTCTTATTCATGGTTGTGAATTATGCCACAATGAATGAGAGGCTATGTGGCATTTTAGAAAATATTTTCCTTCTTCATGGTCTATTTCGTGCTATAGAAGTTAAGGAATGGTTTTCCTCTAAAGAATGTTCTTTTCTATTCTAGATCATCCAAATTCCAAGAGAAAGAAGAGCCTATACACCCGTGGAGCAACCGACTCCTCCCACTCCTCAAGCTCCTCAAGATGGAAGAGTGGTTTATAAAGAATTGTGGGATGCTCTTACCATGCTAGGACATGTTGTGACTAATCAAATCAACCAAGGGGACCAAGCTCCTCATGCTTCTACACTGGCTTCAAATGTGAGAGACTTTACTAGGATGAACCTGCTAGAGTTACATAGGTCTAAGGTGGATGAGTTGAGGAGGTTGGTTTTAGATGAGGCTCATAATTCTTCCTATTGTATTCACCCAGGTTCTACAAATATGTATAGAGATTTGAGGGAAGTGGTTTGGTAGGAAAGTATGAAGAGGGACATTGCTAAGTTTATTTTTGGTTGCGATAATTGATAACACATGAAAGCTGAGCAACAAAGGCAAGGTGTCCTAGCCCAAGATATAGAGATTCCTACTTTGAAGTGGGAGAAAATCAACATGGATTTTGTGGTTGGGTTTTCTAAGACTAGAAAGGGTTTCGATTCTATTTGGGTTGTGGTTGATAGAATGACAAAGTCAGCTCATTTTCTACTGGTTAAGACTACATATGGTGCCAAAAATTATGCTAGATTGTACATCCATGAGTTGGTTATATTGTACGAGGTGCCTTTATTTATCATTTCAGATTATGGTGCTCAATTTATTTCACATTTTTGGAGGTCATTTCAAAGAGGTCTTAGTAGCAAGGTTAAGCATACTATGAACTTTTATCCTCAAAGGGAGTGCCAAGCCAAAAGAACTACCAAAATTTTGAGGATATGCTTAAAGGTTGTGTTTTGGAGTTTAAGGATAGTTGGGACGAATATCTTCCCCTAATTGAGTTTGCTTATAATAATAGATGTTATGCAAGCATTGGTATGACTCCTTTTGAGGCACTTTATGGTAGGCTATAGATCCCCAGTTGGGTGGTTTGAAGCGGGGGAGATGGCTTTGTTGGGTCCAGATTTGGTTATGGAGGCCTTAGATAAACTGAGGTTGATAACAGAGAGGTTTAGAACAACGTAAAGTAGGCAAAAGTCCTATGCCGATATGATAAGAAGGGATCTTGTACTTAAGGTTGATGATTGGGTCCATTTAAAGGTATCACCTATGAAAGGTGATATTCATTTTGGTTAAAAGGGTAAACTGAGTCCAAGATTTGTGGGTCCTTAGAGTGTGTTGAAAAGGGTTGGTAAGGTAGCCTATGAGTTTGAGTTACCTAGTAAAAATAGATATGGTTCATCTGGCCTTCTATGTATCTATGTTAAGGAAGTGTGGATGACCCAAATGCTATTGTACCATTGGGTGTTATGGGTGTTATTGAAGATAACTTTACTTATAAAGAGGTTCCGGTAGAAATTTTTGGATAGACAAGTGAGGAGATTCAAGAACAAGGATGTAGCTTCTATTAATGTCCTTTGGAGGATTCAACAAGTTGACAGTGCTACATGGGAACCCAAGGCGGACATGTAAAAATGATATTCCTATTTCTTCCATTCTACTCAAGCATAAGGTACTAATCTAAGTCCCCTATGGGATTTCAAGTCCTATGTTTCAGCTCTCATGTCGTTTGCATACATTCATGTTTAAATTGACAAGTTCATGGTGATTTTGACACTTATGTGGAGATGTTTTAGATGATATTTAAGTGCATTATTATATTCTTGTTGGGGTTGATTCATTTATGATTACTCTTCTTATGTACACTTCTTCGGCATTCAAGGATGAATGTTCCCAAAGGGGAGATATTGATACGCCCCAAAACAAATGTTCAAAAATATACCTCAAAAATACCCATATTTGTAATTTATATATATCTCAAAATTCATGCGTGATATTAAATATCCGACTTCATATTCTTAATCAAGGAGGAAAATTGAGTAGGAGAAGGGTATTACACAAATTTTAGAGGATCCGTATCAAAAAATAAATTTTGCCAAAATTTGATTTCCAGAACCTATTTGCTCGCGGAGCCATTGCGGAGTAGCGTATTTATCTACCAATTTTTCTTATTTTGTCCTAAGGCTTTAGAGTCTTGGGCCTAAGCTTTCCTATGCTTAAAAACACCAATACTTAGTCATTATTCAACCCCATATCATTCAAGACATTCACCAAAACCCTCTCTAACACTTAGACAAATATTTCACCTAAATTCAAGTGTCGCAATCTCATTCTAGATCTCAAGGATTTCGTTCAAGCTTCAAGTTCTCAGTCTAATCTTCATCAAGGAAATCTCCAAAGTTGAGGTATGTGGGTTACTACCATTGTGTCCTTTCACCCATGGTGCCCAACCTTCCTTTTTTCCTAAAATGCATGTTTCAAGTTAGATTATCTATGGGTATCTCTTTCTATGAAAGTTGATTATAAACTTTGTTGGAGTTTCATAACAATGTGACTGTTTAAGCATGTTTTGAGCTTTTAATCTTTGATACATTATGTGATTTGATGAGGGATTTTAATATATCATGCATTAGTATATTACTAAGTGTTAGTGGGTTGTCTTACATTGATTTTTCATACATGATATCACTCTTGAATTGCATGATTTTGTACTAGCATTACACACCCGCCAAGTGTTTGATTAATTGTCCAGTTATAGAATCTTCACATATTGAAGGTCTAATGCATGACATATGAGTTAAGTGACTTTATGATGATGAAAGGAATGTATGTTTGCATCAATTTCATGAATAGTATCTATAGTGTTGCAAGTTGACCATTCCTTGTTCGGGGGTTGGTATGCCCAAACTACCACGTTGGGGGGTATGTACCTCAATTCCCTAGTGTGGGGGTGGTAGGCCCATACTACCATGTTGGGGTCTATGTACCTCAATTGCCTCTTGCGGGGATGGTAGGCCCATACTTCCATATTGGGTTGTATGTACCTCAATCGCCTCCCTAGGGGGTGGTAGGCCTTGGATTCTGAGTGCTAGTTTGCTTGGTATATAATGATGGTCTCTTCCTACACATGCAATATGTTCTATATAAGCATGATTTACTTTAAACATCATTCATGCATGCCATATTGCTATTATGTTCATTCATTGCCTAATTATGCATTTCGATTATGTTGCTTAGCTCTTTTATGTTAGGACCCGTAACATAATTTAACTCCCGAAAGTCCTTAATTGGTTTGATTTAATAAAGTTTAGGACCGAATACAACATTTCACCTAAGTTTGGTCCTTAAGAATAAAACTTGATGTGGGGTAAAGGTGTGTGTGATTTTTTGATTGGAACAAGTGGAACATGTGTGCCTATATATATACATGTATATCTCTTGAACAAGATCAACACTTGACACTTAGAAAAATT
>JAOTQJ010122736.1:0-10530 GCA_025642045.1 Solanum sejunctum
GCGTACATCCGACCCCCCCTCACCCCGCGATGAGCGGGAGCCTTTTGAGGCACCGGGGTATGTTGTTGTTGTTGTTACTATTATGGGGCATTCTGAAGCACATGAGAGGTGCTTTAGAGTGCTATCATTGTGGTATGAAAAGGCACACAAAGAAGTTCTGCTAGAAATTAAAAAGGTAGAACAAAGAAAAAGAAGAAAATAAATAACAAGGCAATGAAAATTTCCTAGCCACCGTTGCCATCGAAGATCTTGTTACCATTCTAAATGCTGATTTGATAAATATTTCTTGTGATGGGTTAAACTGGGTCATGGACAATGGTGCTGCTTCTCATATGACATCAAGGAAAGATTTTTCTCTTCCTATACTCTTGGTGACTTTGGAATCTTGAGTATTGGTAATGAGACTGTGTCTAAGGTGGCTGTATTTGGTACAATGTGTTTAAAAACTAGTACAGGAACTAAACTAGTTCTTAACAATGTGAAACATGCACCTGATGTTTATCTGCACCTAATTTCTGTCGGTGTATTAGATGATGAAGGACACCTTAGTACCATTTGTGGAGGAAAATGGAAACTCATTAAGGGTTCCTTGGTTGTGACTCGTGGTGAAAAATATCATGGTCTATACTGGACTATGACTTCTACTTGTGCCAATATGGCTAATGCAATTGAGAGTGATAATTCTTCAATGTTATAGCTAAAGTTGTCAAAATGGGCTTGGCCCTAAAATTTTTTTAGCCCATTTAGGAACAAAGATTTTTAGCCCACCCTCATTTAGCTCGCTAGCCTCATAGGCCCAACCCACGAACCTTTGAGGCTAGCCCGTGGCTCGTGAGTTTTAACAATATTTATTATATTTTTTTAAGTAATGTTTTATTTATTAAGAGTTTTTTAATAAATATTTAAAAAATATAAAACCAAGTCCAACTCTTTTCATTTGTACTACTTTTACATTTAGGGTCTTTAGCCTATTAAATTTACTTGTTAGTCCATTACTCCATTGGATTTTCTATTTTACTTTCATTTAATATAACCTTTGCCTCTTCAGTTTGGCTTAGCAACTACTTTACCGCAAGTTTTAACTTTCATTTTAGGCATTGGAGCAGGTACTTATGCTTACTTTTTTATTTTTTCTCTTGTTGTCTTTTTTATGATTAAAAAAAGTCATGTAATGTATGTTACTTTAATGAATCCTATCAATATTGTATTTTGTTGATTCTAAATATTCTACTAAAATGTAAGTAACTCATTGACATGTGTAGTTTTTTATGTATTAGTGTTGTGTTTATTAGTATAGCATAGTCTTTTTAAGAAGTTCATATTTTTTACATTTTGGTTGAAGGGCCAACTCATCCCAAACCGTAGCCCGCGTAAGGCTGGGTTGGGCCATTATTTCATAGTCCCTTTAGTTCAAGGGGCCAGCCCGTCCTAACCCATTTAACTCTCTAGTCCATTTGGGTTGGGTTAGATCAGCCTATTTTGATAGCTCTAGTTATGGCACAAGAGACTTAGCCACATCAGTATGAAGGACTTAATGTTGTAGCCATGAAGAAATTGTTGTCATATTTCAGAAGTGCTAATTAGAAAAGTGCAAGCACTGCTTGAGTGGAAAGCAAAATAGAGTTTCCTTCAAGTCTAACCCTCCTTTAAGAAATATTGAGTTGGTACACTCTGATTTATGTGGTCCAATAAGGACAAAGACTTTGGGTGGTGCACTCTACTTTATCACTTTCATTGATGATTTCTCAAGAAAACTTTGGGTCTATGTCTTGAAGACTAAAGACCAAATATTGGGCGTCTTTAAGCAGTTTCAGGCTTTAGTTGAGAAAGAAATTGAAAAAAACTAGAATGTATTTGTACTGATAGCAGTGGTGAATATTGTGGACCATTTGATGAATACTGCAAACATCATGATATTAGACACAGAAGAGTCCTCAGCTTAATGGTTTGGTAAAGAGGATGAATAAGACCTTGATGGAAATAGTTAGATGTTTGCTTTCTGGAGCAAAGTTGCTAAACTCCTTTTAAGGGAAGGCTTTATTGATCGCTGCGCATATGATTAATCTATCTCCCATTGTGGCTTTGCAAAGTCATGTTCCAAACAAAGTTTGGTATGAAAAGGAGGTTTTCAATGACTATCTGAGGGTGTTTGGCTACAAAACATTTGTACATATGCCAAAAGAGGAGAGGTTAAAGTTAGATGCCAAGACAAGGCAGTGCATCTTCTTTGGATATGGCCCTGATATATTTGGTTACAGGCTATATGATCCAGTTGAAAAAAAGTTTGTAAGAAGTTGCGATATCGTCTTCATGGAGAGCCACATAATTGAAGACATTAAGAAAGCGAAGAAGCTGGAATCCTCAAGTTCTTATGGCATGGTTCATCTTGATCAAGTTCCTCTTACAAGTGTGCATGATATTGGTGGGCTCAATGATTGTGATGATGCCTAGGATCATGTTGAGAATCAACATGTTGATATTGAACAATGATATTATTATTGATGATCCCCCTGCTTATGAAGTCATGGACAAATAAAATATTCCTCTCAGGAAGTCCATAAGAGAACGTATTCCCTCATCTCGTTATTCACCAAATGAGTATGTGCTACTCACTAATGAGGCAGAACTTGAATGTTATTAGAAGGCTATGGAAGATGAACACAACAATCAATGGATAGAATCCATGAAAGATGAGATAAATTCTTGCATGGGAATCATACTTATGAGTTGGTAATATTGCCTAAGGGCATAAGAGCTTTGAAGAATAAGTGGGTATTCAAAGTTAAAATTGAAGAACACAGTCAGAAGCTCAGATACAAAGCTAGATTGGTTGTTAAAGAGTTCGATCAAAGAAAGGATATTGACTTTGACAAAATATTTTCACTTTTCATGAAAATATCCTCCACTCGTACAGTTCTTGGTTTGCTTGCAAGTCTAAATTTGGAGATTGAACAGATGGATGTGAAGATAACTTTTCTTCTCGATGACCTAAGAAGAGGAGATTTATATGGAATAATCTGAGGGCTTCAAAGTAAATGGTAAGAAAAATTTTATGTGCAAACTCAAAAAGAGTCTTTATGGCCTAAAACAACCTCCTAGACAGTAGTACAAGAAGTTTGAATATTTTATGAGGAAGCAAGGCTACAAGAAGACTTTCTCAGATCATTGTATATTTGTATAAAAATTTTCTGATGATGATTTTATCATCCTATTACTGTATGTGAATGATATGTTGATTGTGAGCAAAGATACTTCCAAAATTAACAAGCTGAAGAAGGAGTCGTGTAAGTCTTTTTCTCTGAAAGACTTGGGCCATGCCAAACAAATTTTGGGCATGACGATTACTTGTATCAGAGATGAAAGAAAGATTTATTTGTCATAAAAGTAGTACATTGAACGTGCACTGGAGTGCTTCAATATGAAAAATGCTAAGCCTGTTAGCAAACCTCTTGCTAGTCATATGAAATTGAGCAAGAAGATGTGTCCAACAACAAGGGAGGAAAAAGAAAGTATGGCCAGAGTTCCATATTCCTGTGTTATTGGAAGTCTAATATATGAAATGGCATACACTAGACCTGATATTGCTTATGCAATTGATGTTATCAACAGATTTCTTAATAACCCTAGAAAACAACATTGGGAAGCTATGAAGTGGATACTTAGGTATCTGAGAGGAAGCTCAGATGTATGCTTGTGTTTCAGAGGTTTTAGGCCAATCCTGAAGGGTTATATAGATGCTGATATGGTCGGTGACCTTGATAACAGAAAATTCACTACTGAATATTTGTTCACTTTTTCAAGGGAAGCTATATTATGGCAGTCAAAGTTGCAAAAATGTATTGCACTATCTAACACTAAAGAAAAGTATATTACAACTACTGAATCTGGCAAAGAAATGATATTACTTAAACAATTTCTTCAAGAGCTAGGGCTACAACAGATATAGTATGTCATCTATTGTGATAGTCAAAGTGGTATAGACTTCAACAAGAACTCGACATACCATGCAGGAATAAAACACATAAATGTAAGATACCACTAGATTGGAGAAAGGATAGAGGACAAACATATGCAGGTCAAAAAGATCTGTACAAATGAGAATCACATAGATATGTTGACCAAGGTTGTAACAAGAGACAAGTTCGAATTGTGCAAAGAACTTGTCGGTATAATCTTTCTCTGAGAAGAGGGAGATACCTCCTTCTGGTGAATGGGTCTGGAGGGGGAGATTAATGGGGTCCACACTCGTTTCCTATCAAATAAAAATAAAATGGAGCAAATTAAGTACATAATGCAATTAGCAAATTGCAAATTGCAAAAGGTGTCTACCAATCCTCCTCCTCTGATTTGTCAAGAGAAGAGGTGGGGAACTTTTCCTCACCTATAAGTAAAGAGCTTCAGCTCTCTCACTAAACACACCAACAAATATAGAGAGTAAAGAAAAATACAATAAGTTTTTTTTCTGTGAGGTATAGCATAGACTATATAAGAAAATAGTCTGTGAAGAAAAATAGAATATGAGTGATATTTTTAGTAAAGTAAAAATCAAAAGAGAGTATTTATTTTGTGTGTGTAGAAGTTTTTTTAATTATTATACTCGTGCCTACACGATGTAAAATTCCTTACTATAGTGATATCAGTTGCTCCTCTTGGCCCTTGGTTTTTTTCCTTATTTAAAAGGGTTTCCACATAAAATTCTTGGTGTCATTATTTATCCCATTTTATTCAAATTATTTTTCCATATCTATTTGGTATTAGTCTGCATTTTTCCCAATAAACTCTTGTAGGGACCGCACATACTGCCACCCTAACTCCACATTAGTATGATATTGTCTGCTTTAGCCAAGCCCTCACAGATTTGTTTTTGGGCATATCCCAAAAGGGATCATACTAATGGAGTTGGGTAACCACTTATATATTGGTACATTTTTTCTTCTTCATCCGATGTGGGATGGTTTTGTCACACTAACAATTCTCCCCTCAAACCAAGACACACAATTCATAACCTCCCCTTCAGCAATAATATGTTTGATTTTCTAACCATCTTGTACCACCACAACCAACCTGTGGGATACGCCGCTTGACCATCACTTTGTCAAGAAGACTTTCGTCACAAGGCGTCAACCACAGATTGCCAATAGGTAGGTCACACCATCTGATCTACAAAATCATCTTAGACAGCCATTATCATCCAACAGGACACGTCGCCTGTACCATTACAAGGCACCCCTGCAGATCTTTGCTGCTGTTGCCACACTGACAACTTCTCACAAGACATAGTCAACTACTCCGACATACCTAAACTTAGTCTCTGATACCACTTGTAGGGACTTTACGTACCTATACTTCAATCCCGCATTAGTATGATATTGTCTATTTTGGGTGAAGCCTTTACAAATTGATTTTTTGACACCTCCAAAAGGCCTCATACTATTGAGTTGGGTTGAACCTATTTATTTAGTTTCATTTTCCTCTATTCATCCGATATGGTACTTGGGATACATTCCTAATAAAGTGTGCACTATTGTGTGGAGAATCATAAATTGAATTAGGGGAAATAATCAACTAAATAGAACCATTTCATATCCACTAAAACATATTGTGCATGGTGTTGTGTCAGTTGCATACAAGAAAAAGTGCATAAATTTGTCCTAAGATGAAATAACTTAATCAAGTTGCTTTAGCTAGGCAATGATTTGATCATTCATACTTAAGAAATCGAGAAATTGTGTATAGTACAAAATAGTAGAAAACTTTGAGTTGATGAAAAGAAGTGGTGGATCATATATTCAAGAAATAACTCTCACTGTCAGTACCATAGTATTATACTATATTGCTTAATTTGTTTCTATTTTTGGTCAAAATGTAATATAACAAGATATAGTATTATCAAAGGACACAAGCTTCCACCAAAAATTGGATCCGATGGTTCTTACATGTTTGGCACTATTGGTGAAATGCTGACTGGTTAACAAGGTTGATTTTTACAGGGAGGTGCACAGTCCTTTGAACAATAGATCGTTCAACGTTAAAAAACTTTAAAGGTTACACTCATTCAGTACTTAAAATCGTGGATTCGCCTTTTTTGTTTCTTTCGAGGTGCAAAACATTTGAGTTTTGGCCAACCAAATATTATAGGTTTAGGTGTCCACCGATCAAAGGTCAAGCAATGCTATATGTTAGAGATCTATCATATGCATTATTTTTTGGTTCTTGACCCTTAATAAGAGGTTTCCGTCTAGAGTTCTGAGTAAATAAAATATTTTGTTATGTGACCCTTTCTTCTTAATTTAAATTTATTGGGACTTTAATGCAAGTCTCAAATATTATATGAAAATTCAGGATGTATTATAACTCCTAATGACTTCATAAAGAATGAACTATTATAACCTTTTTTAAATCTAACTAAAACAGGTTGTTACTTTCTATATTTAAAAATAATTTCATCTTATTTTTTTTTAATAAGATGATTCATTATCATGCAAACTTAATTTTGACTTAAATTATAAATTTAAAGAGTTTTTCTTTATGTTTTAAATCTTTTGTCTGATCTAGTTATGATAGTGCATATTTTCATTACATTATTGTTTATTATATGTTTTGATTATTAATAAATTTTGGGATCAAAACTGAGTCCAAATCTTAGGTGCTATGTTAAATAAATAGATGATAGTGTCGAAATGCAATTGTAAAAATTGTCTGGTTGGTGAAAAGTGAGTATTGTGTCTGCTCTCAACTTACTGATGGACCAATGGGATTCGAGAAGCTCCCCCATGTATGCTAAAGAGTGAACTTTATATAGACAAAGGATGACTTTTGAGAACCAAGATTTTAGTAACAAAAAGTAAGAAATCCACTTTGTCTCTATTAAGATACAGGGCATCAAGAACTATAGGGGTCTAATAGAGTGAGTCTAATAAAGTCTTCTAGTTAATATTGTGTTTGTACTGATAGTATTATGAGATCATTTGTCACAACCCAAAATGGATCGTGAGTGGTACCCACACTTTTACTCCTAGGTGGATGAACCAACATATACACCCCAATCCATACTAAGAGTTCACTTATAAATTACAATCTTAACACGGAAGTTCAACTTATAATAGTAAGAATAACAAAACTTATAATTTCTATTACACAACATATCCCAAAATCTGAAAGTCATCACATTAAGGACATCTAATTTAAGTACTTAGTCTAAGAGTAGCAACACCAAAATAGATCAATAAAATAGCTTATGTCCGAAAGCTAAGAACACCATGTCATAACTGATAGAATCCAATACAAGCTAGAATATTAGCTCAACCTGAATCTGGTATACTGAAGACTAGCTAGAGCTGAGGGCGAGAAAAAGTTAATAGAATATTTGCTGCACTCAATAAAAGCAATCAAAGAAAAACATAAGTAGGAGTCAGTACGAGCCACATGTACTGAGTAGGTATCATCGATCGACTCTAAATATAAATTAATATGTATAAGTAATATCAGGAAATCAACTATAACACCTGATAGGTGGCAAGCAACAAGCAACAGGTACAAGTGATAACATCATAAAATAAGTACATAAAACAAGTACATAATTAGACAACGATATAAAAAAATGAACATGAGGACTTTGGCCTCTACACCACACTTCTTTTGGGAGATGTGTTATTTGAGATTGAGAATATTAAATTATTTTAATATATTTTCCTTTATTATTATAGTGACAGAACGTGATACCCAATCCTATAATATATGTGTCAGAACGTGAGACCTGATCCTATAATATATATGTGTCAGAACATGATACTCGATTCTATAATATATATGTGTTGGAACATGACACTCGATCCTATAATATATATGTGTCAGAACATAACACCCGAACTTATAATATATATGTCAGAATGTGACGCCCAATCCTATATTTATATATGTCTGAACTTTACACCTGATTCAATATACATAATTCATTATTCTTTATCATTACTTCTCACTTCATTACCAATATTTCACCAAGCCTTCTTTATTCAAGGCCTCACTTTGAGAGATCAAGTTCAAGATTATGGGTTTCATGGTCTTGGGATTGCAGAACAATCACAACAATATATCAGTCAACTAAACCACAATAATTAAGAGCGTAGAAAATATCATAGCTTTACTCAATGACTAGTAATCGCTATTAAGAATCTCACTATTAGATAGATCAAACCATAACCAACCTCAACCGGAGAACCAAAGTCAAGCGAGCTAGTCACCACCGCTTTTCCTTCCTCCCATATCTGCAAATATTTTGAATCTATCAAATATGTAATATTCATAAGCAAATGAGTTCATAGACACCCATATTATAATATATCTAGCTTAGACTCAAAAACTCACTTAATTCTTTAATGAATTTTCTAAATTTCAAGCCTAGGATCAAGTCTTAGTTCCTCTAAGTGACCTTAACTCTAATTATATTTAAAAGAATAAATTATATGAAAATTAACTAATACTAAAAGTGTTAAAATAATGATTCGCTGAACCTATATTATAAGAACTTCTAAATTCTTTTACCTGGAACTATCCAAACATATATAGCAACTAGCCTCCTTACAATCTATTTTATATGTGTACATATATATATAAATATATATATATATGTAAGCTAGCATCTGATGGCTGTTGGTTAATTGTTAAAGTGTCATCATCATCATTCTTTAATTCCTATGCATTTTTCAGTAATTCAATGTAATCTATATGCCTCAAATATCTTTCATATAACAAATAATATCAAATGCCTTCTACTAAAGTAATATAAATTAGATTCACTTAACTGAATTCCTCGTCGTTTTTCCTTGTTGTTAGCGGCACCATCCGTAAATGATTAGTATTTTAGTTAAAAGAATAATAACCTTATTAACTAATTTTAACATATATGCTAAGTGGTATAAGATATTTTATAAGTTATCAATTTTGTCCTCTAATTGAATTAGTTATCTAAATTTTTCTTAAACTTAATTAATCATATCTATCAAATAGTCTAAAATATCCACTAAAATTTTATGAGATAAATCTTTTATGGAATAAAAATCTCTAGTATTCAAAATGACCTAATGGGTCGTTACATCATTTTTCTAATCTATAAAGGAATCTAGATAAGTGAGTGTGAGAATCGTTTTGCATTATTGATTAGATGTGACCTTGCATCTGTGGGTAGAAGTCTACATCAACTTAGTTTAGTTGTGTTGTGGGCAGTCGTGTGATTGCTAAGGCTCTAAGTCTTGTAATAGGTGTGTTGCAAGCAAAGGGATGAAGAGGGGTAGTGTCTAATTACAATAGGTTGTAATAGAATACATTGCTCTTGCACTTTAGTGAAGTTTATTGTAACGCCTGGTAAAATTACCAAAATACTCCTAAAATAGAGATGTGCTCATAACATGTCTACCCATGCTCTATTTATGAATTCGAGATTGGATATGCAATCAACATGGAAAATTAAGTGAGAAAATGATCTCGCTTGAATTATAGATCCATCAGATCGAAAAATAATTTTCTGATCCAAAACCAAATTTCAATGAGGATGCCCGACAGTGCCGCGACGCAGACTTATTGCGGATACACACTTATGTTTTTTTTCAAATTTTAAATTATTTGAGGGGCATTTTGATCAATTTCTAACCTCCTCTTAAGTTCAATAAATGAATATAAGAGATCTTTTAGATCAAGTCAAGTCCAAAGAATTCCTACCAGCTAAGTTTTTGTATGAGTTGATAGAAGGTTCAAATTCAAATGACCATATCTCCTAATGTATAATGAGTTAGGTGATTCATAATATATCAAATCGCATATATATATTAATTAGCTTTCCATCGCATCTAATTTTGCCTTAATTCGAGTTTGGAGTAGAATGTTATGATTATTTTACTGAAGACCTGTAGCGCTGCCTGAAGGTGTGCGCCTGCTCCGCGTTATGGACCCAACACGGACACTTTGTAGATGCGATAAATGACCTTTTTTTTTTATTTTGAGGATACTTTTATCCTAAAACCTTTGGGATCTATTTAAGATCCCAAAATACATAAAACATTAGTTTTCATAATTAAAAACCCTCTCCTTCACTTCTAAATACAAATGCTCAAGAATTATCAAGAAAGTCATCAAGTTGGGATTACCTTTCAAGATTCATCCTCAATGTGAGTTATCTTTCATAAATTTCAATCTACCAGACCCAAATTTTATCATCTATTCATGAACTCTAATAGAACCTTAAATCATAACCTAGGGTTTCAAGAACACGAATTCAAGAATCCCAATAAAGGATTTATTAATTCTTCTTATTTTTCAAGAATTAGTGTTCTTCATCAAGAACTCTAAAGATTCTAAATCAAGAATTCAAGAGTCAAAGAGAAGCTCTTCAAACAATGTCTTTCGAAGTTCTTCCGCTCTAAATAAACTATCGAGATCGAGGATTTTCTCCAAGAACGCTAGTGTCACGACCCAACCCCGGGGCCGCGAATGGTGCCGATAGGACACCGCGACAACCACTTATACTGAATCTTTACT
>JAOTQJ010122747.1:0-10530 GCA_025642045.1 Solanum sejunctum
GTGTCTCAAGATCTAATCTAGTCATCATACGGTGGATGGAAGTAGTCCTCGGTCCTTATATTGTTAGATCATATAAGCAAAAGTATGCGTTAGTACATTTGAATGTATTAAGTATACGGGCTTGCAATGCATATGACTTATGAAACTTGCATTCGATGTTAGATGAAAAGGGCACATAATATAGAAAGAGATATAGAACAAGGGAAAGTAATATAGCAATATGCCATAAAATCCATGATGCATGAAATTCCATAATGCACATATATATAGAGAATGTGACTATAACTGATAAATCAGACCCATGTGATCTATTACATGAATAAGTCCAATGTAGACCTCCCATCGGTAAGAGAAGATTACCTGCCAAGTGTAATCTACATCACACCTTACAACCCCATCTTTTCAGTGTGATGGACACCTTCCTTACGACCTTGACTTTTTCCATATCAAATCATGTCATATCATATAAAAATATGTAACTATTCCTTACGACCTCATTTTTTTGTAATGGCTATCATATACCTATACTGGCATATAGTCTAAGGAAAGGGAGAGCACCCTTGGGGATAGCCCTTACATCCCCAATCCATTCAGTGATAAGTCAACTTTCAAAATGAGCACAAGTCATTTCAAATTATTTCAATGCATACTTGTGCTCAAAGGCCAAATATATTTCATAATCATTCATTCTTGGGCTCAAAAGCCAAAGCATAGTTCAAATCATACTTCTCATGCATAGGAATAGCTCATGAATATATATTAGAATGGTGTAAACACCCAAAATTCTCAAAGAGACAATATCATAGACATTTATTTCATAACATTCTTATCATAATCATAATATTATTCAAAATCATTTACATAAGCATAATTGAGCTTAAGCCACTTCCTAAACTTCATAAAATCCAATGCTCATGAATGCATATGCCATGAATGATGTGACAATAGCATCGACAATATAAATTCAATCTAAAATCAACAATACAATATGAAATTCAAGTAAATCCATAAGTAAAATCCACATTCAAATCTAAATTTAAATTACCCATGCTTAAATTAACCTTTAAAGGGTCAATGTATTCAAATATTCATATGGTCATGTAATTCAACATATTAAGGCTTAGATCAAGTTACAATTAACAATAAAGATATCCCATACATTAATTAAATTTGATAAACAATAATCTTAAACACCCATATTTAAAGTAAGAAAAAATTCCATAAATCAAGTGTAAAAGAATTTAGGTCTTCTTGGTTAAGAAGAATTTGATGAAGATTAAAGTCCTTCCTTGAATCTCAATCTAATTCTCCACTAGAGTTTGAGAGGAGTTCTTAAGAGTGAGTTGAAATAATCCTAAATATTAGAGTGAATTTTGAATGAAGCAATGAAGTATGGGTCATTTGAATATTTTTAGGTAGCATAGAAAGTACAAAAAACTCTTACGAGAAACCATAGTTACAAAAATTCTATTAATGAAATGAGTATAAAAATTATTGCCAGGGGTTCCATGGGAGTGTATACGGCCTGTCATAGGGTATATAGTCTGTATACTCCTCCATGATCTGACACTTAAAACAATTCTTGTTGACGAACGTCCGAGACGGCAATTCCATACTTGGAAAAATTGCACACTTGTAAGGCTCCACCTATGATAAGTATGAAAAGTGCTAGAAAAGAGTTCAAAATTTTTTTCTGAAGTGCCAGTCACTATAAGGGGTTCTACGAGCTATAACAAGTTCCACGAGTTGTAAGTTGTGCTCGTGGATTATAGGTCAAATATGGTTAAATTTGAGATTTTTAGCGATTTAATATATGACTTATCAGATTGACCATGAAATGGCTTACGAGTTGTATGTCAAGTCATAGAAGGTGATTTAGAGAGAGGTTTCTGAATCTCTGGAATAACATTATACGAGACCCTCTCTATGACTCATAGAGTGAACCACGGCCTATAAACTGGGTCTTGTGATCCTATTTGTTGGTTTCATAATATAAAGTTACAACCTTTTTCTAATATCTTAACGGCCTATCTAACCTCTCCAAGACCCCTCATGCAATTCCAAGCCCCTTTCTCATCAAGTCAAGTGCAAACGATTCCAATCGCCTAA
This sequence comes from Solanum sejunctum, assembly GCA_025642045.1. Classification (NCBI taxonomy): domain Eukaryota; kingdom Viridiplantae; phylum Streptophyta; class Magnoliopsida; order Solanales; family Solanaceae; genus Solanum; species Solanum sejunctum. Next base: position 2,110 of record JAOTQJ010122747.1, read on the forward strand.
GTTCTAGCATGAGTTTGTATATATGTCATTTTAAAATCATCATATCTCTTAGCAAAACAATGAATTCGATGTTGTATAACTTTCCAAAAGAAAGCTATTTGAGTTAGATTTCCAATGCAACTAGTTTCACCTTATTTGAAGTTCAGACAAAGAAGTTATGTACATTTTACTGAAGCACTGTCAAGATGTTGGTTTCTACGACCCACTCTACGGGCTGTGGATGACCTACGACCCATAAATATCATTTCATGAAACTATGTATCTAGACTTAGAAAGGGTACTTTAGACCTTTCCTTACACCCTAAGCCCAATCTCATGTCGTTTTGACTTCCAACAAACGCTATATAAGTCTTAAACTCCCCCAAATGACCCTAATCCTAATTCATTCTTCGAAAACCTAATTCTTAAAAACTCTCTCAAGTCTCCAAAGTTCGTCCATTGAATAAAAGGCTAGGTTTTTAGGTTTCTTCATAAAAAATCATGATTTCTTCCACAAATCTTCGGTTAAGGTATGTGGGTTTGATTTGTGAAGCCCTTCCACTCACAAAGATCAAGTTTCTCTACTTTAAATTTGACCCATGGTTTATGTATGTTGTGAAGTTATGGAAAATGATTTTGATCATGTAATTTGTGATGCATTCTTAGTTATATGTAGTGTATGAGTATTATGTTATGACCTATGACGTATAATGAGTTACAATTCATGACTTTCTAGTTAGGGTTTTACAATAATCATATTGAGTTGATTTGAATGATTCCAAATGCTTATAGTATGAATTTATTGATGCCTTTAAGCCCATATTATTACAAAATAACATTTAATTCCATGATAAAAATTCTATGACTTGAATTCCTATCTTATGGAAGCTAGGGTTTTAGAGATATTTGATGGGTCTCTTAAACATGATTTTTAAATTGATGAATCCTACTGCTTATATGCATGAAAAATTATAAAATAGTGTCTTACTCGAAACTTATGAAGTTATTTGAGGGATATATACAAGCAAATTTGGAAACATTAAGATGATGATATGAGTTCCTTAAACTACCTTTTCAATTGGTGAATCCTTCTACTCCTATACATGAGTAACTAGTAATTTTCATTTTTCCATGACTAATTGTGATTTCTCCTTACTTATGAAATTTTGGGTTATGAAGTTGATAGAGGTCTTCTTGATTTTATTTAAGTTTCTACTTTCTTTATTCTTGTTGTATACGAATTGAGTGTAAACCATATGAATAACATGATTATAAGTCTTTAAGCACGCAAATCTCATATTTTTAACCTAAGCTATATGAAGAATATGTTTCATTAAAGAAGAAAGTCTCAATCCATTTTATATAAGAACATAAGGGTCCTAAATGCTAAGAGTCAATGTTTATGTTATGGCTTCAAGAGAATATTATGAAACTTTATAAAACATCATAAATTCCTTTCTTTATATGTCTCGGATATTATGAATGATGGAGTTTGCCAAGTATGTTATGAGACACATTGAAGTTATATGAAAGTTGTGTATTATTGAAAGGTCTTCTTTATCATGTTATGGTGTAGAAGTTTATGCATGTCATGACTATACTCTTGTCTATATATTACTTGGGACTATACTCATTGGAGTCAAGAATGAATGAAGAAAAGAAATGTGAGGCCCCACCAAGTTATGACTAAATGAAATGATAACGCATTGGTAGAGGGATAGAATGATGATGCTAGCCAATAGTAGAGGCTTAGACAAGATGTAGGAGCTATCCTTATGATGATGGTTAATGCTCTAAATATTGATGGGATGGGTTAGTAGAATTTCGCTCAATCTTTTTAAAAGGTTTATGGGATGGGTTAGTTGTATACCTTTCCACTAATCATTTCATGATTCAAGCTTATAATTTTTCAGTGAGAGTTTTAATTAGCACTGAGAGGACTTTGGGATGAATATGGAAGCTCCCCGTTAGAAGAGGCATGAGATCATTAGTAGAATCTCATTGTCCCATAACTACGTGCCACCATAGGAAATAGGAATCACCTGCTAGTAGAGGTTGATTTCTAGACCAATCGATAATGGAGGTAATAGCAAGGCTTAAGTGGATCCACTTCGGCATTTTAGGAGGTGATCATGATTAAATAGTACCTCTAACTTTGAGGATAAAACGATCATTAACAAATATAAAACCCAACCATAAGTTACGATCAAATACCAAGGGAAGATGGGGTTTTGTTACATTGATTCACCAACAATCATTTCAATCATCAATTAACTCTATTCTTAATTAAATTGGGGGGTGGGGGTTGAAGACTTATGAGGAACTAAAACTATACTAACAAAGCAAAGAGATAATCAAATTGGAGAGCAACTTGAGAAATTGTGTTCCCCCTGATTAACTAACTTAAAGACCCTGGATAACAACCTAATTTAGGATATTACATGTAGGACAGTAACTTAGGTTCTTCCAACCCTTGAGCAAAGCTGAAGGTCAAATTTCACTATGGCTCTTGGCCTGCTACCATAGTGTATTGTCCCAGTCAACCTCTCCTTGATCGAGTTTTGTTAATTAGATGAGAGCACATTAATCAAATCTTGTTACCTATTTTCTTTTCCTATTCATCACTACTAGTGCTGGGATCATGACACTAGGCAGGGTTTGATATTGGTTACCATCAAACAATAAGCAAATCAAAGAAAAATGGATAATACATATAAATACCCAACTCAAGAAGTGCAAATAATCCGGGTTATTTTAATCTAGCTACTCATGGTTACCATAACCCCAAGTTATGGGGATTTAGCTACTTATGGCTTGGGCAACAACACAAATAATTAATAAAATAAAAATAATTGAGAAATCACTAAAGGAAAATAAAGAACAATAAACCACCTTGAGTTTGGATTCACAAGCTTGGAAGATGAAGTTGAATTACAAGTGATTCTGATCCCCAAATTGAGTATTCAAGATAAAAACCTAGTTTTCTACTCTAACCTAAAGATTCTCTCTACAAAATATTCTACATTCTGTAAAGTTTGATTCTCCTTAACTAAAAACCCTAACATATACTATTATACCATTTACAAAAATGAATTTAAAATAAATTAGAAAATTTGGTCGCAGTAGTTATGGCTCGTAGGTACGACTCTTAGGGTGATCTATGAGTTGTAATCGGGCTTTTGTTGTCAGCACTTGATATTTTGGACTTGACTGCTCGATCCATACGATGAGTCATTGTTGGTCTACGACTCGTAGTGTCTTCTCATACTCCATGCTTACAATTCTTGGTCCAATTTTAATCAAAACTGTCAATCACTATGAGATCCTCTTCTACGAGTCATAGTGAGGACTACAACTCGAACCCTGGGATCGTAAGGCTAAACTTCATTTTCTCAAACTTTGATTTTACAAACTGTTAATCGCTATGATCATCCCTTATGACTCAAAGCTTTGGACTACGAATCGTAGTAGGTCTCGTATATCCTCAAATTGAACAAAATCTGCTACTTTTTCCCAAAATCAGGCCAACCTTTATTTTTTGAAAAAATAAACACAAAATACATAAAAATCATAAAAAGTTGCATTAAGAACATACAAAATCTCTTGTTTGAGGGACCAAATATGTTGTATTTTGACATTACATCAATATACTCATCTTAGAACTATTGCTTGTCCACAAGCGATGACTCAATCTGGATAAATAATGAGTAATACATAGCAATCATCCTCTTGGCATATGCTTCACTCAATTTCAACATAGGTACCCATACTAGCACTTTCAAAACATGGTCATGTAGCTACCAAGAAAATCAAGGTACATTGATACATTTGACAATCAAACTATGACAAGTTTAGTATCAAGAATCCGCAATCACTGAACAAGTCATATGCTAACCATGCAATGAAAGTACCCTGACAGAAAAGAAGTCCCCCTTGTTCACTCAATAAGCCTTCAAAGTAGATCAAGGGATTCTGCAAGCATATTCTCTCTTACAAATGAGATTCAGGCATGATGACCAATACCATAAACTTGCCTATACACTCACAACCTGAATTGGTGGCTGATTGATTAGGATCACTTTAGGACTTCATAGGCTTGTAATGTAGGTTCATTGGGCCTTGGTGTGGCATTTTGGGCAATTAATGATTAAAGGCTAACCTTGAACTATGTTTTTCAACACTTTCACCTTAACAACTCAACCATTCTTAAATAGTTCTCCCTTAATCCTCATTTTCAAGCATTTTGGGTATTTTTATTTCTTTTTCAGCTTGTGCCTTATTTTAAAACTCAATTTGCTTTTTGAACTCATACTAAGGCATTTTTTTTCTCTTACTCGGTATATAACCTTCTATTCTTTATTCTATTCCCAACTAAACACTTCATTTTTGATATTATACAACAATATAGGTCACCCTCAGTTTAGGCATTAAGCTTGAAATGAAGTACACAATATTTAATCCCCAAACCAGGGCCACTTTTTGTAGCCGCCCTCAACTTTAGATTTTTTCCTAATCAAGTTTCACAATGTTCAAGTAAAGAACAAGCCCAATATCAAGGTATTTCACTAAATAAGGTTAGCCTAGCTAGGTATTAAGAAAGAAAAGGCTCATGTGAGGCTCAAACATTTGGAACAAGGGGTAAAATCTTTCATTTGGTGGTTCATTTAGGCAAAAGTTGATTTAATTAAAGAACAATAGCCTAAGATCCCTTACTGATCCACACAGTCTCCAGTCCAACTCAAAGTAAAAAGGCAAGTTCTGAATTAGTAAACAATGCATGAACAAAATAAAATTTAGCTCACACACACATGACATTGCATACATAGCTAACACAGACACACAAATCATGCTTCAAGTATCAACTTTCCTTCTCTTAGTAAAAAAAAACATTGCCAAACACTTCACAAATGCAAGATTACAGAAATAACTACAAATCATAAAAATTTTGTGGGTACTAATTTTCTAAAACATTTCATAAAAACTATCCAAAACCATGTACATGCCAAAAGTAATCACCATATATCAACAAATTATCCAAAACACCAAACAACATACCAGTTCCACATAAAAATAAAAATCATCCATAAGGCAAAAATAACACTGCAAGAAAACGTTGTGATATAAAAATTAGGATAGTTATGAACTAAAGGCTACTCAGACTTTACCCTAATCCATAACTACCCATACCTTACCAAAATAATGTACTTTGTCCTCAAAGTATATAACAAAAAGTAAATAAAAATAGGGGTCAAAATAGCAAACATCAAAAGGTGCTCAGGCACCGGTATCTGCCAGTTCACGAGTGGTTCCCTCCTCCGGAATGGTCTGGGCTGCGGCTGTGCTAGAAGAGGCAACTCCGTGCAATCTCTTAATCTCTAAAGTTGTCCTCTGCTCCTCCTCTCTCGATCTCTATAGGACAATTTCTATGAGCTGCTCCTCCAACTCCTCATTCTCTTCGGAGGTCCTCTACCACTTATGCCCTTCCTCTATATCAGTCTCCTTTATCGTCCTCTTTCAGGGAGAACATGATGGATAGTGTGAAGCAAATAGATCAATCAAGTCTTTGCCCGCAAGTGCTTGTCCAGAGTTATAATCATAGCTGCTAGTGATGCAATCACATCAGCCTTAAACTTAGCCAACTCCTATTAAAAGGGGATCATATCAACAGACTGGGTCCCATCAAGTCTCTTCTACACTCTATCCTTGAAAGCATCGACCTGGGCATTCATCATAGAAATCTTCTAGTCCATAACTGAGAGGATGAATGCCTTGTTTCTATCTTTTAATGCGTAAACTATCTCTCAGACCCAAGGTTTTAATTATTGCATCAATTGAGCTAGCTAGGCCTCCGTCCTAGATAACCTACTAACCAGAGCCTAAAAGTAATAGCAAAAATAATAGGGAAGTCTGTACAAGGAACCTGATGTGTAGATGGCTCTGGTGTAGGTGCAACTTTAGAGGGACCCTCCTCAGTATCAGCTGCTCCAGGCTAATCTGGTGTAGCTGGAATAGTAGTAGTGGTAGCTTGAGTCAAACCCTCTGTAGATGGATCATGAGGAAATGGCTTAGGAATGGGAGGAGGTAATGTCCGTTGGAGAGCCACTAGATTCTCGTCAGCCTTGACCAGGCTGGGATTCATAGTGTGAAAGGCCTCGATATATTGATCAAGATAAAGGGAGACTCGCACCCCAGCTTCCATGCATAACTTATCGATCTAGGTTGGAAAGGTCATGCATGTGTTCCTCCGAAGTGCCAACTCATGAATCTGCTCTGCTATCATATGGGTCCAATCTATATCATAACTAGCTAAGATGCTGGATAGCAAAATTACTTGCTCCAACATGATGGCATTTCAGTAAAGGTGGGTCAGATGTGAGCCCGAAAGATAGCCTATGAAATTTGGCAGGGAAGGTGAGAGATGACTTCACAATGGCCTCTGTATGTGTAATGACCCACATAGGCTTAAGTCCACTCTATACTATCTAGTTGGCCACCCATCACAGAAGCTCGGTCCTCTGGTCCTCATTCTTCCCAATCATAGCCAGTCCCATCTTGTCAATGTAGTTGTTATACTTAGCTGTGGTCTTCTACGCTCTATAAGTAGGCCTAAACTGTACTCGATAGATGGTTTCCTCTTAAATGTCCACCCGCTGGCCTCGAACTAGAACCTCTCTCAACCAGGGTTGCTCAAGGGCCTTCTGCTCTTTTGGAAGATCCTATAGAATAGTAACAGTATACATAACATAGAACTCTCATACTAGAAGTGGTTTGTCTAGCTTTCCTATTACCAATTTGAGATCATGCTTGTCTATCTTAGCCTCCAAAGTAGGGATATGACTTAGGCCAGAATCAACTAGTTGGGGCTCCTCATAGAATGGTCGTCCAGATATCCTCTGCCAGCTAGGCTCCAGCCCCAACCTGTAGATATCCTCCATGCCCACAATCCCCCATTGATGATGTTGAGGGTCATCAACAAAAATGGATGGGTTGACCGAGGATTGGGCTGCTCCTCTGCCCTGAGGCATATTATCAAACTCAGACTAATCTATGCTTCCCTCCTTGTCAGACAAGGAGGTACTCTCAAATTCAATCAGAGATTGTGTAGTCTGAGCTCTAGTTTGAGGCCCTTGAGCCTCAGGGTCAATCCTGACATTTGATTCCTCATTTAACCCCTTAGAACGTTTATTGTCTGAGTCCTCATCTCTTCGCCTATGTTGAAGGACAGATAGCCATATTTCTATTCTTAGGAGCCATTATACCTGAAGTTTTCATCACAAACCCACAATTAGACCCAAATTACATGAACAAACAACAAAAAGAGACAAGAATAGAAATAAACAACAACAAAGGAAAATACTCTATAAAATCAACACTGCACCAGTTACAGGTTGTAGGTATGAGGCATTGGTACGACTCTAGTGGAGACTATGAGTCATATTGTGGCCTTGTAGACAATAGGTACCTAGCAAAAGTTTATAGTAAAATTAGGTATGAGGCTCAGTTCCAACTTGTAGTTTTGACTAAGGTCGTAGACTAGGCTCGTACCAAATTTTAGTAACCAAAATTAATTACAAGGCAAGTTAATGAGAACCTATTACGGTTCATAGTGAACACTATGACTCATAGGTAGGTCTCATATGGTAAATATTAAGGAACCTTGGGTCACTGTTATTCCTTATGAGTGGCAACTATGGCCCCTAGATCCTACAGGCAGTAGGAGGCCCTCATAGTAGAGAATCACAGGTACCTAAAGTACCTTCTACATCACTGTACGAACCACAAAAACTCATCTAAGAAATAATTTAACCAATATCGAAACAATTTCCCATTAAACACAGTACGAACATAGCAATACGCCCCTAAAAATGATATTCAAATTAAAAACCCAGCCCAAAGTCACACCAAATAATACACAATCTACAAAATCAACCCTCCAAAACATTCACGAACAACTTACATCATCATTCCCTAAACATACAACCAAATTACCCGAATGCATACATGATTGATTAGGGAATTGCATTTAAAAGAACATCAAGAAGTCATTTAGCCCACTACATTTGACAAGATCATAATACCCAAAAGACAATTTCATACCACCATAATTCAGTCAATTAATCAACAATCACAAACTTATTTCATGCAATTAATCAACATACATGGCAAGGCATGATCAACAGAAACAAGCCACAAGGGTAATCTTTATGACTATGGTCAATTTCAAGGAATTCTAATCGACAAACACCCTAATTCTCTTTCAAAGGCATCAATTTTTCCCATGAAAACTCTCTGTGCAAATTTCAATCACAAACTCATTCAAGAATTTCAAAAGACAATATGTGTTGCGTATGATTTTTAACTAAGAAACATACCTCAAGATAACATGATAAATGATGGAAAAAATGAGAAAAAGGGAAGCAAAAACCCTAGATGCTAGAGAAT
>JAOTQJ010122758.1:0-19341 GCA_025642045.1 Solanum sejunctum
ATCCATATATCATCATATGCAACTTGTCCTCAATTCCAACCCCAAATTCAAAATTCAAAATTCAACTAATAACCAACTTTTTTTATGTTTTACCTTCATTATGACATACCCCCTAACACACCCACAAGCTTTAATTAACATAAATGAGGCTAGAAATTAACATATCTTTCAAGCTCCTTACTAGACCCAAGCCTTCCTACCTGTCAAACCAAGCGTTCCTTGACTAACTAACTCCTCTACGCTACTTAGGGGATCCAATATACCAAGCTTGAAGCGTCAAATAGTCGAAAACTCAAAAAAAATGGAATTATTTTCCCTTTTACTGTAGCAACCCAAGGCTTCAACTCATTCTCTCAAGTTTTCTCTAATTTTTCTAAGTGTATAAATTACTCTACAAGATAATCTCACAGATGATATATATATAGAATCAAGTACCACACATTGACAAATAAGAATTAAACACACATATGACCCCACAATAACTTAATTCTTAAGGATTAAACTTAAAACAAAATTAACATTTGGTTCCAAACTTTACCAAATCGAACCAATTAAGGACTTATGGGTTCTAACTGGTGGGTCTAGCACCTAGTCTATGCTTCTTCTATTATGTATTGAGATATTCATCTTTTTGTTTAATTTAACTTTGAGGGTGAGCCTGGTTATCTTGTCTTGGCCCCGCTCTTATCTATGTAATAGAGGTATTTGTTGGACATGTTAAGTATATATAATATGAGTTTAACTCTTGTCTTTTGGACCGTGATTTTGTGTAAGCTTTTCCCTTAGCCTTATTTTCCCCATTCTTTTATCTTTTATGCTTGATTTATTGCTTCTATGACTAAGGATATGTAATGATGCTTTGTGAGGCTAGCTTGAGGTTCTTTGCATCCTGTCATGCTAGGCCCTAGGCTTGGGTTCTGACAAACTTTGTATTAGAGCACTAGGCTGATATATCCTCGGAGTCCAACACACTGCATCGATTAGAGTCCTATTTATGGTTATGAAACATGTCATGACTATGAATAGGAGGCTGTGAGGTGTTTTAAGAAATATTTCCCTTCCTCATGTTCTAATTCATGCTATAGAGTTATTGTAAGTTTTCCCCCCTAATGATTGTTCTTTTCTAAGCTAGATCATGTAAATAATAGAGGAAGATGGGCCCAAACTACCTAGGAGCAACCTACCAATGGTGAGCTCCAGGATGCTCTTACTATGCTTGCCTAAGTGGTGGCCAATCAAGTCCAACAAGGTGCCCAAGCCCCTTATGCTACTACCCCCGGAGCTAGGGTAAGAGACTTCGCGGTGATGAATCCTTCGATTTTCCATGGGTCAAAGGTGGATAAAGGTCCACAAGAGTTCATTAATGAGGTCTATGTAATCTTAAAAATCATGGGTGTTGAGCCAAATGAAAAGGCAGAGTTGGTGGCGTATCAACTCAAAGATGTAGCCCCAATTTGGTATGAGCAATGGAAGGGTGAGTAGGGGGTTGGTAATGTGGTGCTTTGGGAGGAGCTCAAATTGGCCTTCTTTAATTGTTTTTTCCCTATTAAGCTTAGGGAAGAAAAGTTGGTAGAGTTTATGAACTTGAAACAAGTTGTTATGAGTGTGAGGAAGTATTCCCTCAAATTTAATCAACTTCAAAGTATGCTCCCCATTTGGTGGTCGATCCTAGATGTAGGATGAATAAGTTCATGATGGGGTCTCCAACTTGGTAAGTGAAGAATGCCGGCCTAACATGCTAATTAATGACATAGACTTATCTTAGTTGATGACCTATGCCAAGCAAATGGAAGAGCTGAAATTGAGGAAGAGAAGGGGGCATGAGGCCAAAAGGGCCAGAATTGAGGGTAGATTCCTAAAGGGTGCTAAATTTCATCGAGGCCAAGGTCATACTCATGCTACTAATAGGGGGTTTACTAATGATTTCCTTATACCTGAAGGTGTCGGTGGGATGGCTCTTATCGATGTATGTCATAAATGTGGAATAAGCCATGGAGGCCCATGTTTGAAGGGTTATAATGCATGCTATTAATGTGGAAAGCTTAGTCATAAGAAAATAAACTATCTAAGAAACCATGGCAAGGTCCGAGGTTCTAATGCAGTCCCATTAGGGAGAGGTGCTCCTCAAGGTAGTGCCCCAAGGCACAATCAATTTTATGCTTTACATGGAAGGCAAGAGGTTGGTGAGGCCCCTAATGTTGCTATCGGTATGTTGAGAATCTTTCACTTTGATGCATATGCTTTGATTGATCTGGGTGCCATTCTTTCCCTTTTTACCTCTCTAGTTGCTAAAAAGTTCTATGTTGTCCCCGAGTTATTATATGAGTCATATGAAGTATCTACTCCTATTGATGTCTCTATTGTTGCTAGGTGTGTTCATAGGAGTTGTCCTATTTGTATTTTGCATAAGTATAGCCTTGTGATCTTGTTAGATTAGACATGGTAGATTTTGATATCATTCTTGGGATAGATTGGTTGCATTCCTACTATACTTCTATTGATGGTAGAACCTGTAGGGTCAAGTTTCAATTTCCTAATGAACTTATCCTTGAATGAGAAAGTCAAGATATGGTGGTCAAGGGTAGATTCATTTCATGCATTAAAGACCATAAGTTGATTTTTAGGAGATGTTTATATCACCTTGTAAGGGTTAAAGATGTGGAGTCCAAAGTCTATTCCATTGAGTAGGTCCTTATGATAAACAAGTTTCTTGATGTCTTTCCATATGACCCAGTGCCCCTTATGAAAAGGAGATAGGTTTTGGCATAGATCTCCGTCCTGATACTTAACCCATCTCCATTCTCCCTTACCTTATGGCCCCAGCGAAGCTGAAGGAGTTAAAGAGTCAATTGAAAGATTTGTTAAAACAGGGATTTATTATACTTAGTCCATCATCTTGGGGTGCTCCGATGTTGTTTAAAAGAGAAGGATAGGCCACATAGGATGTGCATTGATTACCAACAACTCAATAGGGTCACTACAAAGAATAGATATGCTCTTCCAAAGAATGATGATATGTTTGACCAATTACAAGAGGCTAGCTTCTTCTCTAAGATTAATATTCAGTCCGAGTATCATTAAGTGAGAGTGAAGGAGTGTGATATTCCAAAGATGGCCTTTTAGACTAGATACGGGCATTATGAGTTTGTTGTGATGTCATTTGGGTTGACTGATGCACTGGCCATCTTCATGGACCTAATGAATAGGATCTTCAAACCTTACCTTGATTCCTTTGTTGTAGTCTTCATGGATGATATTTTGATCGACTCGCTTAGTAGGGATGAGTATATGGGTCATTTGAGCGTTATGTTGCAAAGATTGAGGGAGAAAAGATTGTATGTTAAATATGACAAGTGTGAATTTTGGTTAAAGGAGGTGGCATTCTTTTGGGTGTTGTGGTGTCGGGGGAGGGTATAAAAGTGGATCCTAGAAAACTGATGTGATTAGGAATTGGCCTAGACGACTGACCCCGTCAGATATTAGGAGCTTCTTGGGCCTTGCTAATTACTATAAAAGGTTTGTGAATGGGTTCTCCTACATTGCTTCCCCTATGACCAAATTGACTCAAAAGAAGGTTAAGTTTGTGTGGACCGATAAATGTGACAGAAGCTTTAAAACATTGAAGGATAGGCTTGTGTTCGCTTCTATATTGTCACTACCTAATGGGCTTAAGGGTTTTATTATGTATTGTGATGCATCTAGAGTTGGTTTGGGTTGTGTTCTTATGCAAAATATAACGGTCATAGCTTATGCTTCTAGACAACTCAAGGTATATGAAAGGAACTACCCTACCCATTGTGTTTGCATTAAAGATTTGGTGTCATTACTTGTATGGGGTGCACGTTGATATCTTGATCGATCATAAGAGACTTCAATATGTATTCACTCAAAAAGATCTCAACCTGAGACAAAGAATTTGGCTATAACTTCTCAAAGATTATGACATAAGTGTGCATTATTACCCGGTTAAGGCAAATATGGTGACAAATGCTTTGAGTCGTGTTTCCATGGATAGCTTTGCTCATATAAATGGTGGGGATATAGAAATGGCTAGGGAGGTGCATAGATTGGCTAGATTGGTGGTTTGGTTGGAAGAAGTTGGTGATGATTGTGTTGTGGTTATTGATGTGTCTAAGTCTTCTTTGGTGTTAGGATGACGAAATTGGCTCACTTTCTATTGGTTAAGACAACCTATGGGGCTGAAGAGTATGCAAGGTTATACATCTATGAGTTAGTGACATTACATGGGGTTCCTTTATCAATCATATCAGATCATCTTGCACAATTTACTTCACATTTTTGGAGGTCTTTTCAAAGGGGTCTTGGTACCAAAGTTCACCTTAGTACGACCTTTCACCCTTGAACGGATGGCCAAGCTAAAAGAACCATTAAAATACTTGAGACGATGCTTAGGGCTTGTGTATTAGAGTTTAGGGGTAGTTGGTATGACCATCTTCCTTTGATTGAGTTTGCCTAGAACAATAGCTATCACTCTAGTATCGATATACCTCCTTTGACGCTTTATATGGGAGACATTGTAGATCACCGGTTGGTTGGCTTGAGGCTAGAGAGGTGGCTTATTGGGGATAAAATTTGGTTATGGAGCCTTTTAAGAAGGCTAATGTTATTATGTAAAGGTTGAGAACAGCCCAACATCATCAAAATTCTTATGCCAATGTGAGAGGAAGAGACCTTGAATTCAAAGTGGATGATTGGGTTTATTTGAAAGTTTCTCCAAGGAAAGGTGTTGTCCATTTTGGTAAAAAGGGAAAGTTGAGTACTAGGTATGTTGCTTCTTATGAGGTCTTGAGAAGGGTTGGCAAGGTAGCTTATGAGTTGAAGTTGCCTACTGAAATGAATTTGGTTCACCCGGTGTTCCGTGTCTCAATGTTGAGAAAATTTATTGGTGGCCCTTATGCTATTGTGCCTCTTAATATTGTGGGTGTTTTTGATGATAACTTGACCTACGAGGAGATTCCAATTCAAATCATGGATAGATAAGTGAATAGATTGAGGAATAAGGAGGTGGTATCAGTTAAGGTCATTTAGAGGAACCAACAAATCAAAAGTGTTACTTGTGAGTCGAAGCAGACTTGCAAAAATGTTATCTTTATTGTTTCCAGTCCACTCAACCCTAACGTACTGATTCTAAGTCCCCTATGCGATTTCATGTCTTATGTTTCAGGCCCTATGTCGTGCATATGTGTTCATGTTTAAGTTGGTAAGTTTATGAAGATTTTAGATTTACATTGAGATTTTGAAAATGTTGTTTTAAATGTAATATTACACTTTAGTGGGGTCTGGTTTGTTTATGATCATTCTTATCTTGTACATCTCTTTTACATTCTAGGATGAATGTTACAAGGGGTAGATATTGAAATGACCCCAAAAAGTGCCCGAAAATATGCCTCGAAATGCCTGGAATTTTTAATTCCATGTATCTTAAAATTCGTTTGTTATTTTGAAAATCAAACTTCATATTCTTGTTCAGCGGCTCCAAATTAGGGGGCAAGGGTCTAACCCCGATTTTAGAGCAAGAATAACAAAATTTGATTTTTCTAAAATTTTAATTTCCAGAAGCATTCCGCGGCAGCTCCGCGATGTGCCTCAATGGTGAAGCAGTATTAATTTTGCCTAGTTTTGTTTTATTGGTCCAAGACTTTTTAAGTCTTGGCCCTAAGAATTCCCAAAAGTTTTTTTTACTTATACATAGTTGTACTTCACCCTCATATCAGCCAAAACATTTCCCAAACACTTAGTCATATTTTCACTCCCTAAACTCAAGTCCTAAACCCTCATCCCAAGCTAAGGTTCTCTTTTAAGATTCTTCTTGAAACTTCAAGTCTCCATCTCTAATCTTTACCAAGTTCATCTCAAGGCCAAGGTATGTGGGTTTCTTTTATGGGTTCCTTTCACCCATGATACCCAAACCTCATTTGTACTCAAATTGCATGATTTAAAGTTTATTTACAAATAGGTTTTGATCATTATGAAATTCACTGCACACTATGTTAAAGCTATGTAAAGTTATAACTATTTTTGCTATGTTTGAGCTATAAATCTTGGATCTATTATAAGATTAGATGAGGGATTTTGATGCATGTGTCTTGAGGGTGTTGCAAGGTGTTGATTGATGTTTTTTTACAGTAGAGTTTCTTGCATGATTACATCTCTATATTTTATGGTTTTGTACTAGCATTATACACCCTCTAAGTGTTTCATAAAATGTCTAGATGTGCTTTCTTAAGGAGTTGAAGGTCCAAAGCATGAGATATGATATGAATAGCTATATGATAATGAAATGAGCTTATCTATATGATGCACTCTATATAAAGTGTTGCATTAGACCATACCCGATCCGGGGGGACAAGAGCTCAGTTAACCATGTTAGCGGTTTATACTCATCAACTATGCGAGGGGTTTGTACTTCGTCACTGTTTTGGTAAGGTGTGATTACCAAAAACCATGTGTGGGTTTTATACCACACAATCACAAAGGGGTTTATACCTTGAATAGCTAGCTTGGTATCTTCTACACATATGATATCCTATATGAGCATGAGTTACTTAAGCATGTTTTACTTAAGCATTGATCATACATGACATATTGTATATTATGCCTATTACTTAATATTATCCATTTTGATTATGATGCCTATCTATTATTGCATTGCATCCTACATACTTAGTACATTCAAAGATACTAATGCATACTCTATGCCTACATGATATCACCATGTAGGAACTGGTGACCAAGTTGATCCTCCTCCTCTACGTGGCTAGTTCAGTGCTATTCAAGCTAGTTGGTGAGACATCCACTTCGGGTCCCTAGTCTATGCTTCTTCTATTATGTATCGAGACATTCACCTTTATTGTTTATTTTGACTATGAGGGTAGGCTCGATTACCTTGTCTTGGCCCCTTCTCTTATCTACATATTAGAGGTGTTTGTTGGACATGTTAAGTATCTATGATATGAGTTTAAACTATTGTCTTTTGGACCATGATTTTGTGAAAGCTTTTCCCTTAACCCCATTTTCCCCATTCTATTATCTTTGATGCTTGATTTGTTACTTCTATGACCAAGGATGTGTAAATGATCCTTTGTGAGGCTTTTTTGGGGTCCCTTCAGGTTTTCCTTGCACCATGTCATGTCTAGGCTTTAGGCTTCTGTCGTGATAATAAGCCATGCACTGGACCATAAATTCCTTAGGAAATCATAACCAAACATTTTATTAATCACTTAGAGGGTGTGTAATACTAGTGTAAAACCATGCAATTCAAGAGTAAAATTATTCTAGGAAAATAAGTGTAAAATCATCAATATATACTTGGTAATACCCTAAAACAACACACATCAAAACCTTTCATCAAATCTCACAATAAATCTTACATTCATAGCTCAAAACATAGTAAAATAGTCACAAATTCATAAACCCCACCATAGTGTGCAATTAATTTCATAATGAGTAAGACCCATGAAATAATAAACTTTCAATCATGTAATTTTTGGTAAAAGGAAGCTTGGAAATTATGGGTGAAATGAACCTATCAAAGAAACCCACATACCTTAGCTTTGGAGATTAACTTGATGATGATTGGAGATGGAGACTTGAAGCTTGAATAAGAACCTTAAAATTAAGATGAGTTTTAAGACTTTAATTTAGGAGTAAGATATTTGGCTAAGTGTTTGAATGAGTATTGGAGAATGTTTTTGAATCATATGAGGGTGAAAAATGGCTAATTGTAGGTATTTTTATTTTGGGGAATACTTCAGCCCAAGACTTAAAATTCTTAGACCGAAGTCAAAACTGAACGAAGAAATACACAAAGATGTACAAACCTTGCTAGAATTTGCATTTTGGAAAATTGAAATTGCAATCCGTTTACTCTTAAATCTGGGTTAGACCTATTGTTCACTCAATTTGAACACCTGATCAAGAATATGCAGTCAGATTTTTATTGTTGCACAGATTTTGAGATATAGGGAAATTACAATTCTGGGAACTTTTGTGATGCATCTTTGGCCAATTTTTGCGGTCATTACACATTTAATCCATCCACATTTTCTTATGATAATGTTGAGAAAGTTCATAGGTGATCCAAACTACATAATTCCCTTCGACAATGTGAACATCAAAGAGAATTTGAGTTATAAAAAATTACTGGTTGAGATTCTAGACTGGCAATTGAAAAGGCTAAGGGATAAGGAAGTTGCATCTATTAAAATGCTTTGGAGGTCATCCGATTGAGGGTGCCACATGGGAAGTAGAAGCAGATATGATGAAATGTTACCTATATCTTTTCCACTACTCAAGCCTAAGGTATTAAGATATTCTTCCCTAAATCATTAAATTCCTTGCATGTTAGTTTTGCATGATTCATCTTTATGCTTATAGACTTTAGTGACAAATTTTGAATATGGATTTTAAAAATTTTATGACATGATATTTGAATTACATTTTTGCATGCATGCTAGGTTGTTAGATGATTATTAATTCCATAGAACATGCCTTTAAGTACATTGAGGGATGAATGTTCACAAGGGGGAGATATTGTAATGACCCTTAGTTTAGAAGCGTAGAAGTTCAAAAAAGTTAGGCTGATAAATTACCAAGGCTAGTTCACAAGGTCGAGTCTACGGCTCATAGATGGAACTATGACCCATAGGTACGACCTATGAATATGCACTTCAGGAAAAGAAAAAAGTTTCCAAGTGTGGGGCAACCCATGAAGCAATCAACAATTCGTAAGAGAAGTTGTAAATGAGTGTATCAAACATGAAGGAAGTTTAGAGTTTTTGGAAGGTGGTATACGATTAATAGGATGGTTCATAGACTATTCCTTGGCTTGTACTTTGTCATTGTAGAAAGGACCCCAAAGAAGTGAAAATTATCTATGTATGGAAGGACTCTACGAGTCCAAACCATGACTTGTAAATCAAAATTTGGACCGTAAGTTGAAATTTCATCATTAGTGTTTGGCAACAACTTTTGAAGATTAGAAATGGAGAATAGGATGATCAGGATATAGTCCGTGGTTCAAACCACTGCCCATAATCGAGGTCTCATGAATAGGATACAACAATTTTAATTAAGGGAAATTTTGTCCTTTCTGCCTAATCTAATCTTAACTCTTGTCTTTTTTGGAACTCTAAGGGCCCTAATTCATACCGTAAAGCACTACAAAACTCATTCTTCCTTTCATTCTTCTATTCACAAAAATGTGTAATGTAAGAAAATATTCTCTCTAGAAGAACAAGCTAACTAGGGATTCAAGGGGGGTTCTTTTGTCAACATCAAATTCCTTCTTCCTAAGCCTACCAAGGTATCTGAGTTTGATTTGTGGTTCTACTTTCACCCAAAAAGTCTTACATAATGTATTTTTACCTTTTCTTTAAGTTCCTTCAAGTTATCATACATGATACTGATGATTTTATTATATTTTACATTATTACATGATATCGTATGATGTTTTACTAAAGTATTTACATGATTTAAGTTATTGATGGTAACTCCAATGATTAGTATTTTGAATGTTGAAGTGTGAGTAGCTTTTGCATATTTTAAATAAGCATATTTCCCTACGGTTTATGATGTTCCATCTTAAAAAGTTAGCCCACTAAGTTTCAAGTTATGTTTGCATGTTGCATGCTGAGCATTAGGGCATTTAGCAAAAGTTTTAAAGTTATGATTCATCAAAAGTATAAGCATGATAACTATTGCCCTAATGATTTTTAATAAGGTCTCCAAGATGAAAGGAGAATACTCACTTGGTGGTTCATAAGTTTGAGCTACTCCTAATATGATTCTAACTGTCATAAATTGACTAAGTTATGATTTAAAGATTTTGTGGAATCATTTTAGCACCAAATGAGGCATCGTGGTGGGGTTCGATAAGGGAACTATAGAAGCAACCCTTTGTTATTAACTATGAGCCGCAATAAAGGACCTTGTTGACTAAGATAGCGGATCCATGTAGGAATTCATGTTTCAAAAAGATGTATGCAAAATGACAAATTTCCACACTACAAGTGGTCTCCCCATGCCAATGTAGGGGTTATGTTGGATTCCATATAGTAGCTGATTTAGTCTTAAATATCGGTAAATGTCCATCCCTACAAACCTTATGATTTAGTATCTTGTTTCCATCGTTCCTTGTGCATTCTTAAGTTCATATTTATGTACTTTATCGTCTTATATATATGTGTGTGTCTGTTTGTGTTTTACTTGAAAATGATGGTATTACATTTCATGTTTGCATTACATCTCACATACTTAGTACATTACAAAAGTACTAACACATATTTTGTTTGCATGAGTTAACAATATAGGGATAGGTACTTCTTACCGGCTCATGGCTAGTTTTCAGGCATTCGAGACTAGTACTCTTTTTGGTATGCTCTTAGTTTGGGTCTCTACCATTTTTCATTCTTGCTTTGTATTTCAGATATTGATGTATATGTTCGACATTTTGAGGGTTTTACATTCAATCATGTTTATTTGGTGTCTTTTCTATTTGATGGAAACAAACTGTTTCCGATTCCATCCACATATGGTTTAGTCGGTATACTTTATGGAAAAATGTTTATGTTTCCTTCTCAATGTCGCTTCATCATCATAAGTTTCCCCATAGTCCCCTTCCCATTTTATTCTGCAACTATTTACATTTTACGCATATGAATGCTTGAGATATTAAAGATGGATTGGATGAGGTGCCTTCGAGTATCTCATTCACCGTGTGACGACTAGGCCCCTAAATTTGGTCGTTACAATTAGTATAGTCAGTAGTTCCTTTTATGATCATAATATCTACTCCTAAACCCTACCCGTACTTAGTTAAATTTTCCTCCCTCACAGCCTAAGTTACAAGCACCTTCTATGACTTGTGGTTTAACTACGAGCCGTAAATGTGGCTCATACATTGCAATTAAAATTTTTAGATTTTCTCTTTCCTGCATCTTTCATACGTTCTTAATAGGAGGGCCTTACAAAATCTCCCCCTTGGGAAAATTTATTCTTGAATGTGCTACACGCAAGCTCTGTGGAGTAAAGAAACAACTGACAACCTATTATAAATGAAAAAATGCACAATAAATATCTTTTTTATAAAAATTCCAAAATCATGCTTCAAATATCATTCAAATGCAACCTTATTAACATATAAATATGCATGGATGACATAAAATCTTAAATACAAAGATATTGAGGTTTTTGAGTAAGAACACTTAAAACCTTAGGCTTGAGTAGAAAGGGCTATTGTTTCTTATTCCTGCCTCTATTTCCTATGTGGAACATTCAACTAGTTTATTCCTCCAAAGGACCTTGACAGATGCAACATCTTTGTTATTCAATCACTAGAATTTCTTATCCAATATTTCTATCGAGACTTCTTCATATGTCAAGTTCTCTTTAGTATTCACTATTTCCAAAGGCACAATGGAACTTGGGTTGCCTACACACTTCCTTAGCATAGACACATGAAAGACCAGATGAACCATATTCATCTCCATGGGGAACTAATTACAAGCGACTTTACCAAACCCTCTAAAATTCTATAAGGCATTATATAACTAAGGCTCAACTTTCCCTTCCTTCCAAATAGAACTACACCCTTTATTGGTAAGATGTTTAAATACACCCAATCATTAACTTTAAACTCAAGATCTCTCCTCCTATTGTAAAAATATGACTTTTGTTGATTTAAGCCATCTTCAATCATTCTCTTATCAACCTCACCTTTTCACAAACTTCTAAAACCAAATGAAAACCTATCAAGGCCATTTCCTCCATTTCAAGCCATACATCAGGGCATCTAGATCACCTTCATATATAGCCTCAATCAGTGCTATATGAATACTAGAGTGTTAACTATTGTTGTAAGCAAATTAAATGAGTGTGAGATGCTCATCCTAAGTACCCTTGAACTCTAACACACAAGCTCTAAGAATATCCTGAAAAGTTTGAATGATCCTTTCGACTTGGCTATCCATTCAATGGTGAAATATCATGCTAAGCTTAACTTAGTACCAAGGACTCTTTGGGAAGATCTCCAAAAGTGAGAAGTGAATTAGGCACCATGATCCAAAATGATGGACAAATAAATACCATGATATTTAACGGACTCATGAATGTACAATTTGGCGTAATATTCGGCACCATAGGTTGTTTTGACTGGTAAGGAATGTGATAAATTTGCCATTCTATCAATAATGAAATAAATAGAGTCGACTTGTCTCTCTGTTCAAGGTAAATCAATAACAAAGTCTATATTGATCTCTTCCCATTTCGAAATAGGGATTTCAATTCTTGGGATAGGCCACCTAGCCTTTGATGCTCAGTTTTGACTTATTGGCAATTGTGACATCTGACCACAAACTTTGCAATGTCTGTCTTCATACTATCCCACTAATATACTTTCCTCAATCTTTATACATCTTTTTAGAATTAGGATGAATGGAATAGGATAAATTATTAGACTCTTTCAAAATCGAGTTCATCCATTAACATTTGGCAAGTATAACCTACCTTGGTATCTGTGGGCACCATTTTCCCCTCGGGTGAAAATCTCTACTTTGTGATCTTTTGCTAATGCCTTCAACTAAATCAAGGTGGGGTTAAGGTCTTTGTTGGACTTGGCCTCCCCAACCAATGAAGACTTGGGAATATCTAAGACAACCATGCTACTATTTTTGGCCTTACTTAATTTGACTCCAAACCTAGAAAATCGATGAACTTCCTTCTCGAACTTTTTCTTCCCCTCATCAATGTAAGCTACACTCCCTATGGACACCTTACTATATGCGTCAACTACAACATTGTCTTTGCCCTGGTGGTAATGCATACTTATCTTGTATTATTTAAGGACTTTCGACTGCCTTCTTTGCCTTAAGTTGAGATCTATTTGGGTGACAACATATTAAAGGATTTCGTGATTGGTGAACACATCCATATGAACCCTACAAAAATAATCACACCATATATTCAAAGCAAACACCACGGTCGCTAGATCAAGATAATGAGTAGGGTAATTATGCTCATAACCTTTAGTTTCCTAAAAGCATAGACAGTGACCTTTCTATTTTGCATCGACAAACAGCCTAAACCAACCTTTGAAGCATCATAATAGATAATGAACCCTTATAACCCTTTTGGTAGAGTCAAAATAGGAGCAAATGTAAGCTTCTCCTTTAAAGTTTGAAAACACCTCTCACATTTTGTGTTCCAAAGAAACCTTGCCCTTTTGTGTCAATTTTGTCAAAGAAGATGCAATTGAAGAAAATTTCTCCACAAATCTCTAGTAGTATACCCCTAAGCTTATGAAACTCCTAATATCCATCAGAGTCAAGCGCCTAGGCCAATTTCTCACCACCTCTATCTTTTTATGATCCACCTTGATTTCATCTTCCAAACTACATGACCAAGGAATACAATTTCTTTGAACCAAAATTTACTTTTTTCAAACTTAGCAAACAATGTTTTCTCCCTAAAGATTTGGAACACGACCCTCAAATGCCTCATATGTTCTTCTTTACTTTAGGAATAGAATAAAATATTATCAATAAAAACCAAACAAATATTCCAACGTAGGGTTTGAATACCCTATTCATGAAATTCATAAATATTTTTGGCATATTAGTTAGTCCAAATTACATCACCACAAATAAAAAATATGCATACCTTGTTTAGAATACATTCTTGGAAATGTCAGATTCCTTTACCCTTATTTAATGGTAATCGGACAAAATATCAATTTTTGTGAAGTGGATAGCCCTTTGCAATCAGTCAATCAAACAATCTATCCTTTGTAGTGGGTAATTATTGTATGGAATCACAAGTTAGAAAGTCGAAAAGTGTAATAAAAATAGAACTAAAAATGTTGCAGACAAAAGTATAAGCAATATTTTTAACTCGTAGTTCAAACCATAAGTCATAAATAGGACTCATGGATAGGATAAGTCCAGATGAAAGTCTGACAAAGCGTAAGTGTAATGTACGAAGGGTGTTTATGGTTTGTAAATGAAACTACAAACCATAATAAGAGTTCATGGTTTGAGGACTAGGGTTGATAGGAAGTTCGATTTTTGAAGTTGAACTATGAATAAACAAGACGAATCATAGTTTGTTTTCTATAGTTTATTTTATTAATAGAGTCCTATAATTGGAAAATTTCCAAGTGTAGAGTAAACTTCGAAGGGGTTTTTATGACTCGTGATTCATTCTTTGAGTCATAAATTGCTGTCGTAGTCTAGGCTTCAGAGACTAGTTTTAGAAGATCAAAAAATGAGTAGGATAAAACTTCAAGACAATAGTTTGTTTTTCATTCTATGAACCATAAAAGCGGTCATAGTTTGTGGTCCTACCATTTTAATAAAGGGTATTTTTTTCCTTCCCTATATCCTACACCTAAAACTAGACCATTTTGGGACCTGAATCTACTAATTATCAGCCCCAAACCCTCTCAATCACTCTCATTCTCACCATTCCAGTTTCTCTCAAAAAATTTCAAAGGCAAGGACACTCTCCAAGACAAGGAAAGAAGGATGGGGCTTTTCAAGGGCTTTCTTCTCCGAAATCTTTAGGGCTTTTCTAAGTTCTTCATCAGGTATGTGAGTTAATTTGTGGGTTCTTTTCACCCATAAAGTCGACTAACTTTCCTTTTTACCTTTTCTTTATAATCTTGAAAAGTCATGAAGTTCCTGACATGATTTCACTGATGTATTATTGACATATATTTTAAGTTATTTTAACTCTAATTGTTAAATGATGATGTACTATGAGTTCCTATGGATATTAAGTTGAATGTTATGATTTTATTATCTAGGTTTATTTTTTAACGATGATGTGAAATATTTAAATATAGTTTTAAATTGACGACTTTTGTCATGTGATTTAAATTTATGGCATTATCCCACTAAGTTTTAGATGATTACTAAATGATTATCATGATAAGTTCCTAAAAGCATGTTACAAACGTTATGAATGTTACAAAGATGTACACATGTTACGAAATCCTTCATAATGTTTAAGATGGACCCTCAATGTGAAAGCTTAAGTGTTTTCCATATTAATAAGCTACTCTTATATAATACTACTTATGATTTTAAATATGACGACATGACTATGCTAATGTGTTAAAGTATTTCATGGGATTGACTATGCACCGAATAGGACATTGAGGTAGGGTTTGATAAAGGAATGTAGTAGAAACCACTATTGCCATTAACTATATGCCACCATAGGATGCTTTGTAGGATAAGATAATGGATCCACAATCACAAAGTTAAACTAAGATATTGATGCATATGTTGACAGAGTTCCATCCAGCAAGTAAACTACCCATGCAAAAGTAGGGAATTATGTTGGATTGCATATAGTAGCTCATATGTCTTATATGTCAGTTATGATATCCTCCCACAAAGCTATTATTTGACATCTATGTACCTTAAATATATTTGCATATGATGTATTAATCTTTTGTTTCATATTTAGCTTTACTCTTTAGCTATGGTTATGCATGTTTTGAATGATGGCATTACAATTTAATGTATGCATTTAATCTCACATACTTAGTACATTCCAATATACTGACACATACTTTGCCTACATAATTTCACCATGCTGGCATCGGCACTCTTCCACCTCTATCGGCATGTGGCTAGCTATCGACATTCAAGACTAGTTGAGCCCTCAGGTTCAAGGATTCCACTTCTTTCTTCTTGTCATGTACTTTTGAGACATTTATGTTGGTTATATTATAGACAATGTAACTTTCTATGTTATTGTATTTTGACACTTGTACTTGAGGGAAGCTTGAGTATGTCATAGGCCCTGCCATGTTTCTTGTGTAGATGGTATATTTGCACGATTTAGTGAAAGCTTGAGTTGATTTCCCTTAATGACTTATGTGATTGAATGTTTCCCTTGGTCTCCTTCCCAACTTTTAATTTTTCTTTACTTTAATCAATACTTATGAATGCATGATGAATGCTAAGATGTTTAGATAAGGTGCCCTCGAGTCCCTCATTCATCGTGTTATGACTAGACCCTAGGCTTGAGTCATGACACTTGTTCTTTCTAGTGACCTTGTTGCATTGTTATTAGTCTATTCACATTCAAAGTGAACTATCTTTTTTTTCTCTCAAACAATACCAGTGCACCCCAAGGCGACTTGTTAGGCCTAATGAAGCCCTTCTCCAGTTAGTTCCCCAATTAATCCTTTAATGGTTTCAACTCCATCGTATCTACATGATAAGGAGGAATGGAGATAGGTTAGGGTAGGAGGTCTATACCAAAATCAATTTTCCTTTCAGGCAGAACACTAAGAAGATTACATGACCTACCTATACAAGAATGGGTTCATTAGGAAATTGGAACCCAACATTATTGGTTCTACAATCAATAAAGGCATAATATATGTACAACTAATCCATTCCAAGAATAACGTCAAAATTTACCATGCCAAGTTCAACAAAATCATAGGGCATGACTTTATGCAAAATGGACATAGGGCAACCCCTATAGACTCTTCTAGCAATCGTGGACTAACTAATTGGAGTAGACTCCAAGAAAATTTCACATAGTAATTTAGGACATATATCAAATCTATCAGTATGGAATAGGGTAATGAAAGGCAAAGTGGCGAATGAATCCAATAAATCATACACATTATAATGATAAATGTTTAATATATTAGTGATAACATTGATGACATTAGGCAACTTCTTGTGCCCTTGCCCTCCATGAACACCATGTACTTTAGGACAACCATCTGTACCCTTGTTTGGATTACTTGGACATTCCGCAAGTTTATGGACTAGGTTTCCATATCTATAACATGCACCCATATCCCACAAGCATTTTCCACAATGACTCCTTCCACATTTTTGGCACCTAGGAAATATTCGTCCACCACTACCACCTTGAGATTTAGGTTTCGACACCTTATCATTAGTGAAACTTTGGTTTGAAACAAGAGACAACCCTTGGCCAAGAAATTTTTGGCCTTGTTGAGAGCAATCACTTCAACCACCCTCAGCAAATTGGAATCAACCTTTATACTAAGCCCTCTTGGACTCTCCTATCTTCTTCATAATCTTCTCTCTGTCAAGTTGCTCACCATATGTCATGAGTCAATATATGTCTAGCTCTCTTATAATATTGTGGTACATCACTCTTGATTGACCAAGTCATAAACTTCTAACCATAAATCTATTCGTTATTACTCTGGGATTGAAAACCAAGTGAAGAACATTCCTTCAGAGATTGTTAAATTTTAGTTAATACTTCCTCACACTCATGGAGCGTGCTTTGAGGTTTATAAATTCCATTATCTTAGCTTCTCTTAACTTAATAGGGAAGAAGCAACAAAGAAGGCGACTTTGATTCCTCTCAAGGAATAGGATCATCAACCACTTTCTTGATCTTACATTAGGTGAACCGTATATGTACAAGTCCTTTGAGTTAGTAGATTGCTAGTTTTTCTTCCTCCTCTAAGCTCACCCACATTATAGCCAAGAGTTTGCAAGCTTTAACAATGAAATATTAGGGGTCTCCGTTCACATTTGAGCCATAATGCACTAGAGGTTTTATTTTAGTAAAGTTCCTCACCCTTAAGGTAGGAGTAGGAACATAAAGAGCTTGGGCCCCTCAGTAAATTTATTGGTCATGGCTTATGCCAATAAGGTGATGATATTTTGGTACTCTGCCTGAGTTACCCTTTCTTCTTAGGGAACTTGAAGGCTAGAAGGCCTTGGTCATCATTAAGAAAGGGGATCCTTGGTGGAACTCTTCTTGGCAGCTTTCTCTTGAAATACAAAGAACAAGTAATTAGAAATAGAAAATCTTAGGAGAAGTTGTAAGGAACAATATTGATAATGAAAGAAGTTGTGGCGTGCTTTAAAACCATGAACAATATTATATTCGATGCGGTATATTAGATTTATGAGGACTATTTAATAAACTTAATACTTTAATAACAAGCTTGTCATGATCCAAATGTAGTGCCTAGTCTTCACGCCAAGGTAGACTATACCACACTTTATAGGTGTCATAAGCATGGATCTATAAGTGGATCCACTAGATAATCCCTAATCCCTATGGTGGCACATAGTTGTGGGAAGTGAGGCATTATATAAAGACCCTTGAAAATGGACCTCACCCTAAATTCCATTCAATGCTAAGTCTAGTCCTATAATATACATAAATATAAGCATAATCATACATGTATAAACTTGAAAAACATAAAGTCACAATACAAATAGCTTATTAAATTCATAACCCCCTTCAATTGAGCATTTTTCTTTCACAAGAGGGTGTGTCATAACATCATGAAGAGGGGCTTCATAATATCATAAATTTCTTAGATTTTCCATGAATTTCGTAAAATGTTTGATAGCCCATATCATTATAATATTCAAAAACTTGCATAACATGTAGTAAAAACCTTTTATCATACTTCATTATACAATTCTAAATAACACATGGTAGGTTTAAGCATAAAGACTTGAAATCATGAAAATTTAAGAGTAACATGCAATAATGAGGTAAATCATGATCATTTAGAACTATTCAAAATAACCCACTTATGAAAACCTTTTTTAGGGCATTATGAAAACCATCTCATAAAACATCAACTGTAATAACCTGGTTGGTCATTATTGAGTTTATCTTGGTCATTATTGAGTTTATCTACAAAATTACTATTTGATCCTTTTGTAAGTTACATTGGGCCTATTTTGCACTATGAGATGGTTTTCATAATGCCCTAAACCTGTTTGAATTGAAAACCTAAGTTTTAAATGTTGAAATATGAGTTTGGCATTTTTGGAAGCGTAACTTGTTAGAAAAATTAGTTTTTGTGTCATTTTGAGTTTTGGATTTTGGATTGGAAATTTGGCAATTCCATCAGCTCTAAAATGTTTAGTCTAGTCTAAGAGAAGTTAATGAATTAAACTCAGAGTTAAAATGAGATTTTTAGGCCCAAATTTGCATTTTAGTCATTTTTGGAGCCAAAATTTTACTTTAGTCAACATTTGGAGTTCGAAAGTTCGAAATGATATTTTAACAGCTTCAGCAGTTTTGGATAGTGAAACTAACACTAGTAATGGTCTCATCACAATTTTTGGAGTTGCTAAGGGAATTTTTTGTATTTTGAGTTTTTGAAACGACCCCAAAAGGTGTCCAAAAATTTACCTTAAAAGTGCCTAGAATTGTAATTTCCATATATCTCAAAATCCATGCATGCTATAAAAAATCTGACTTCATATTCTGAATGAAGGGGTCAAATTGAGTTGGAAATGTGTCTAGCTTCGATTTTTAAGCAATCATATGAAAATTTGAAAA